>CAUYTI010025426.1:0-42185 GCA_963575145.1 Galago senegalensis | reverse complement strand
ACAGAGCCTCAAGCTGTCCCCCTGGGTAGAGTGCCATGGCATCACAGCTCACAGCAACCTCCGACTCCTGGGCTCAAGCGAGTCTCCTGCCTCCGCCTCCCAAGTAGCTGGGACCACAGGCGCCCGCCACAACGCCCGGCTATTTTTTGGTTGCAGCTGTCATTGTTGTTTGGCGGGTCCGGGCTGGATTCGAACCTGTCACCTTAGGTGTATGTGGCTGGCGCCTTAGCCCGCTTGAGCCACAGGCACCAAGCCTCAGGCTCGTTTCTAATCACCAAAGTTATCCTGTGAGGCCAGGCACGGTGGCTCACTCCTATAGTCCTAGTACTCTGGGAGGCCCAAGCAGGTGCATTACTTGAGCTCTGGAGTTGGAGACCAGCCAGGGCAAGAGTGAAACCCCATCTTTACTAAAAATAGAAAAACTGAGGCAAACTCACTTGAACCCAAGAGTTTAAGGTTGCTGTGAGCTATGATGCCACAGCACTCTACCAAGGGCACTTTCAAAAAAAAGAAGTTATCCTTTGGGGTAAAAGTATTCCTGATGTGCAGAAGCTTCTATTGATTTATCCCTGAAACTGTGTATATACCTGAGTACATAGTATGGGAATGAGGGCTTCTCAGATTCATGTATTGAAAACATAAGAGCAAAATATTCATACATGGGAAAAATAAGGAAAAAATGTAAAGTACACAGCAAACATCATTCATGTGTGTGCTACTGGCATCCTGAAGGAAAACATCATTAAAGTTAGAGTTATCAAAGGGAGCAAATAAAATCATAATAGGTCAGAATGGTGTGGAAGTGGACCCTAGGGGTAGCAGGCCTGTGCTGTTACTCCAACACTACCTTTTCTACTGTCAAAACTCTTTGCTTAGGATAGACCCTGGTATCCTGTACTAATAATGGCTCAGAGTAGAGACAAGATGGGGAAAAACCTTGTGCTACCTCTGTTAGATATCCTTCTACACAAACAGTGACTTTTTGAGTTTACCACTTCTGGTCTCATTTTATCTTTTTACTTTAGCATAGGAAATATATGCTAAATATATATTCCTATATTCAAAAGGAAAATGGTTCCCCTTTCCAGGCTACATTCTTGTCCTGGAACCTAAAGGTTGTGATCAGAGATAAAGAGGAGTATCTCACAGTGTTAAAAGAGTCAGTTTATCAAGAACACATAAAAATCCTGAATACTTACGGACCTAATAACAGAGCTTCAAAATAGATGAAATAAAAGCTCATAAAACTAAGAGAAATAGACAGAGCCACAATTATGGTTGGATATCTTTTTTTTTTTTTTGAGACAGAGTCTTCCTATTTCTCCCTTGGTAGAGTGCCGTGGCATCACAGCTCACAGTAACTTCAAGCTCTTGGGCTTACGTGATTCTCTTGCCTCAGCCTCCCAAGTAGCTGGGACTATAGGTACCCGCCTAGCTGGTACAACGCCAGCTGTTTTTTGTTGCAGTTGTCATTGTTGTTTAGCTAGCCCAGGCCGGATTCACACTCACTACTCTCGGTGTATGTGGCTGGCACTGTAACCGCTGTGCTCTGGGCACTGAACCATGTAATTTGATAACTTAATTATTCTCTCTAGCTTTAAAGGAATCGATAACATAAAAAAGTAAGATTACAGAATATTTGAACAACACCATCAACAAACTTAATCTAACATTTATTGAATACTATACTAAGCAATTTCAAAATCAGCATTCTTTAATTGTAAAATGAATATTTAGTATATGCTATAATTTACCAACTCTTAGTACATTTCAAAGGATTGAAATGGTATAGAGTATATTGCTTGACCATGCGGTGGAATTAAAGTAGAAATCAGTAACAAAAGTTTTAACTGGAAAATCCCCAAATATTTGAAAATCAATCAATATTCTTCTAAATAATACATTAGATAAAGAAGAAATCACAAGGGTAATTAGAAAATAGCTTTAACAGATAAAAAATGAATCATATCAAAGTTTGTGAAAGTTAAATCACCCCTTGGAAAAGTATAGCTTTAAATTTGTGATCTAATATTGTATCCAAAGAAGCTAGACAATGAAGAGAAAGGAAATAAAAAAGATTCTATAGGAAATCAATGACATAAAAAGCAACTAATACAGAAAGTCTTTTTTTTTTAGAAGATTGATAAAATTAATAAACTCCATAGCTATACTGATTTTAAAGAAAGAGAGAGAGAGCACGAGAGAGAAAGCACAAATTGCCAATAGTAGGAATGAAGGAAAGTTCATTACTACAGATCCAACATTCCTTAAAAGGATAATTAGGACATACTACTTCATGTTAATATGTAACATTAACTTAAAAACATAAGTTAGCATAACTGACCACAGAAAGTATCAGGATATCTGGATAACCCACTATCTGTTTTAAAAAAAATGTAACTTATAATTAAGAATTTTTGCACATAGAAAACTCTAAGCCTAGATGGCTTCCCCAGTGAAACCTATCAGATAACTTACCAAAAATGAGTAAGATGATATCCTGCCAAAAAGTTTTAAGAGGTCAACATAACCTTGACACCAAAACCATACCATGACATTACAAATAAAGAACATTGCAGACTTTCATGCATGTAGACAAAAAATACTTAACAAAATAATAGCAGATCAAATTTAGCTAAATAAAATGTTAATACATTATGACCAAAGTTTCTTTTTTCTTCTTCTAGAACTTTAAGATTTGTTAAATGACTTAAAAATCAACTTGTGTGATTCAGTGTCATTAGATTGAAAAATAAAACCATATGATTATATTAACAGATGCACACAAAAGTATTTGACAAAGTTCACTCATTTACAATTTAAAAAACTCTGAACAAATTATAAATAGGATGAAAATTCCTCAAGCCAATAAAGCATATATAAGAATTTGTACCCAATGTTAGTCTAACATACTTAATAGCAAAAGGTTATTTACACCAATAGGTGTATTGGAACAAGGCAAGGATGTCTGCTGTAACGCTCTATTCAACATAATCCAAACAGTTTTAGCCAATGTGATAAGATAAGAAAAATAAACAAAAGGCATAAAGATTAGGAGGAAAGAAAAGAAAACTGTTTCTGTTTGCAGATGGCCTGATCATATACAGAGAAAATCCTAAGGAATCAACAAAACTACTAAAACAAGATTAAAAATACCATTTACAATAGTGTCAAAAACTAAACACTTGGGGATAAAATTAATGTAAACGGTACAAAAAGGATATGTGAAATCTGTAAAACATTGATGAGAATAATTAACGAAGACCCAAGTAAAAGAACGGATACCCCATGTTTGGTTAGAAAATGCAACATGATTAAGATGTCCGTTCTCCATGAATTAATGAAAAGAGTCAATATCCAGCTTAAAATCTCCGCAGGATTTTTTTGTAGAAATTGACAATCTAAAATGTATATGGAAATGCAAAATAATTATAATATTGGAAACAATTTTGAGAAATAACATATCTGGAGGATTTAACTTGATTTGGGACTTAATATATATAACGTGAGAGTTGTCTAAACAGTGTATGACTGGTGCTACAGGGTGGACATACAGATTCATTCAGTAGAACTAGAGAGCCCCCAAATAGACACACACAGAAATGGCTTGACAAAGGTCTCTAAAAAATTCAATAGAGAAGCCTTTTTTACTAACAATCCTGGAAAGACTATCCATCTGGAGGGGTAAAAAAAAAAGAAAAGAACCTGAATTACTGACTAACTTTCACTGTACACAAAAACTATTTCAGAATGAATCATGGACATAAATGAAAAAGCTAAAACAGATTTTCTTGAAGAAAACAGGAAAATATTTTTGCAACCTTAGGATAGGCAGATAATTTTTTTAGACAAGAATCAGATAACACTAATTTTAATAAAAAACCTGCTAAATTAGATTATCACAATTAAAACTTTTGCTCATCAAAAGACAGAATTAAGAACATCCATTAATAATTAAATCGATTTCCTCTGCTATCACTTTTATGTGGGCATATCAAAATATTGCATCTGTTTTGTGCTTCCTCTGTACTAGCCGCTTTGACGGGTACAGGGAATATTCTGTTGAACAAGATAGATATGGTTGACCTAAAACATTCAGTTTAGCAGGAGAAATAGTCTAACAAATAAGTAATTACGATTTGAAACGACAACTGCGAGGATAGTGAAAGTACAGGATGCATATTATGGTTTTCATTTTGCAGATGTAGAAAGCTGACAGTGGTTAATAATTTGCTAACTTGCAAAGCCAGTCTAAGCTCCAGTGTGCTGACTCCTGCCTCTACCATTCTTTATTGTTTCTGTTGTTCTAAGCAAAGGAAGTGGAATTTTAAACTTAGTGGCTAGGTTCAGGTATTAATTTATATTCTGATTTAGTTTACTATGAAGAGAAGTGGCATTGTAGCTATTTAAAGAAATTCCATTGTAACATTGCCATCTTATAAGCCTTGTTTGAAAATTACTTCTTCACACTAGATACTAATGTCAAGGTTAAGCAAGTGTCTCTAATTATATTCTTGTACAGTGCAATACCCAGTGAGTTAGAAAGGAGGTCCTGGTTCAGGCAGTCCCTCTAATCTTTGCTGAGCATTTTTGGTGTGTCCTTTTTAAAAAGTTGTTTTTGTTTTTGTTTTTTTAATTTGTTTGTTTCTTTTTGATACAGAGTCCCTGTTGCCCTAGCTAGAGTGCTATGACATCAGCCTAGCTCACAGCATCCTCCTGCCTCAGCCTCCTGAGTAGCTGGGAGTATGGGCTCCTGCCAGGATGCCCAGCTAATTTTTTTATTTTATAGGAAGCTGAGGCAGGAGAATCGCCTAAGCCCAGGAGTTGGAGGTTGCTGTGAGTGGTGTGACGCCACAGCACTCTTCCGAGGGCAATAAAGTAAGACTCTGTCTCTTAAAAAAAAAAAAAAAAAACCTAGAATTATTTTATATAAAATAAAAAATTATTTTTAAATTTATTGTGTATTTTTATGTTTATTTCATATACGGTCTTGCTCTTGCTCAGGGTGTTTTAGAACTCCTGAACTCACTCAAGCGATCCTCTGGCCTTAGCTTCCCAGAGTGCTAGGATAACAGGTGTGAGCCACCGCACCAGTCCTTCTTAAAGAGTTGATAAAGTTGACAGAAAGGCACTGGGAAGAAGTAAAGTATAAAATGTAGAGCATAATGCTGGAAAGAGAAGCTTTACCTTTGGAGGTAAACATATGATGGGAAATGCATGCTTTGTCCTTTCTTTCTTTTGGATTTGTGACAGCACAACATTGGTTATTGTCTTGCGTCTATGCAGTGCTTTACACTCTTTAGTATCACTTTACATATAGTATCTCGTGTATTTCTTATAATACAGTCATTTACAGCTGTTTACATTTCTTATACTTAATATCATTATGATTTTAATCCAATCAGGAGGCCACCATGGTCATAGAGGTGAAATAACTAGTTCAGGCTGACTTAATAAGTGACTTTCAGTGCATCTTTCTGAATTTTCCCATCTTCTTCTGGTCTGCCTTGTATTTGTAGATTTCACGTTGATATCTTTGGTGATGACTTACTCTCTGGCTTTAGCCTTCTGTTTACCCATACTAAACTAGTGACACTGCCAGGCCATCAGTATCGTCTCCTCTGCTCCAGAAAACAACCTTTGATTCTCCTTTTCTCCGTCATTAGTGGTACCAGTACCCAATAAAAGTGTTTATATAGGAGTGGGCAGTTGATAAATGTTTTTTCAGTGAATAGAATATGAAAGAACAAGCATGTCATTATAGAGACATTCACCAGTGACTTTCTGCTGTCACCTTCCTGCCCTGTATTTTCGTCTGTTACCAAGACTATTTATTTTTTCCACCACATGTTTTTCTTTCCCAATAATTACTCTCTTGATTCCTGTAGTTTCTTCATTGCTTCCTTTTTGTCTCCATTGCCTCCTCAATTAAGCCTGTTTTCCACAGAACTGCTAAAATAATCTTGGGTTTTATGTAACTTTCTCTTATTATAGAAGCAATACTTGTAGAACATTTTAGAGTCCTGGTAAGAAAAAAAGAAGGAACTAATAATCATTTGGAATTTCACACATTTGGGGGCTTCTTGCTGTTTCTGTCCTGCCTGCCTACCTCATGAGTGATGCCACTTACAGGGAGATTACTCATCTGGTGAACTATATTCTTGGCGATCTACCTTAAAACAAAGAAAGCAAGCTAATAGTAGCCAAAACAAATTCAGCCTGTGTTCTTACTTGCTTAATTCAAGTCAGAAAACATTTATGTAGTGCTCTGATATGTAAAACACTGTGATGGGCACCTTGGGGACTTAAAGATAGATATGATTGATTCTTTCTTAATTTCTTAAGAGTTCTCAGTCCAGCAGGAAACACAAATCCATTGCTCTGTTTACTCTTATTTAAGTCCCAACAAATGTGGTCATATTTTTTTTGATGCCCAACAGATTAAAAGTTGGGGATTAGTAGGAAAGTGTACATCCTCTACTAAGTGTCATTGTACAAAGAGCAGCGAGTGTGAAATGGATATTGGTGGAGAAAATGGAATATATATTTAAAATACTGCACAATTGGGCAGACAAAATAAGAAATCATAGTACTCTGGGTTTATGTAATGTTGTAAAAGTAGCTTCTGAGGTCATCTCTTTCTGTCCTACAGTGTAATAACATTTCCAGAACTGATGGGTTCGTACCATCAAGAAAAATTGATTATGCTCAATAGAGAGGCAAGAAATCAACTGGTATATATTTTAGAGAAATTCACAACAAAAAGTATTAAAGTTTATCGAACATGGTAGAAACTTCTTTTATTAAAAATTAATGTGGCATGTATGCACTAATGTTGATGGGATTACAAGACTATTATTTTTACTGTAAACATGACAATATGGAAGCACATCCTCAAGTAATTTCACTCATTCCCAATAGTTATCTTAAGGTTCTTACCAGGGAAGCCTCATTGCATTCCTGCCCTTGCTTTTCTGGTTCAGATCTTAAAGGTCCAGGAAATGATATTGTAGCCTTAGTGTCCAACATAAGTTAAACATTTACCATAGAGTGTTTTTCAAGGGGTCCCCATTGGCTGAGGGCACTGGATTCCTTTCTTAGCTGTCGCTTTCTGAGTGAGATTGCCTTCTATATTCACCTACCAGAAGAGTTCCACCCCTCATTTGGCTCCTGATGTGAGGATCCTGGGTAAGCAGATATTCTTTCTCAGGCCTTGTTCTCTAAATGGGAGTCCTGCGATGCCCATGCCTGGGTAAGCTGAAAAGTGAATGATGTCCCAGCCTTTCTTACTGGCTTATGCCTTTTCCCCAGTCAAAGACAATGTCCCCCTGTTTTCCAAAAACAAAATATAGTCATGCACTGTATAGCGACATTTTGGCCAGTGACAGACTGCATGTGGGATAGTGGTCATATAAGATTACAATACTCTCAGGGTGGCACCTATGGCTCAAAGGAGTAAGGCGCCAACCCCATATGCCAAAAGTGGCAGGTTCAAACCCAGCTGTGGCCAAAAACTGCAAAAAAAAAAAAAAAGATTATAATACTCTATTTTATTGTACGTTTTCTATGTTTAGATAGGCAAATACTTTCCATTATGTTATCATTGCTTACAGCATTCAGTACAGCCACATGCTGTGCAGGTTTGTAGTGTAGAAGCCAGAGGCTACCCCATCCATCCCAGGTGTGTAGCAGGCTAGACCATCTGGGTGTAGATGAGCACGCATTTACAATGTTCGTACAGTAACAGAATCGCCCACACAACACATTTCTCAGAATGCATCCCCGTCATTTAGTGATGCATGGCTGTCATAGCCCAGCCCAGCAGGCTGATGGCTGTAACAGTTGGGAATAGAGCCTGCGCAGCGTGTGACCTGCTTCATGCCAGGCACTTTCTTGTGGTCCCCACCTGAGGTGTTTCTGTCAAGTAGGGGAAACAAACACTTATGCAGATATTTGCAGTACAGCCTTGTGAATTCTGTGGTAATGAGCCCCAAAGGGTGCTGGGAACACAGAACAGGGAAAGTCAACTACTTAGGGAAGTCCACAAAGGCTTTGGAGTAAATGATGTTAGGACTAAGCTTAAAGGCTGAGGGAGATTATAATGGGAAGATGGCGAATGGTGTTCTGGGCAATAAGCAAAACAAAACAAGGAGAAACATTTAGTGAATGAGGAGATGAAGGAATGGGAAGGAGCCCAGTGCAAGAACAAGATAATGGGCGGGCTGGAGCCACGCGTTTGTGCTAGGACCACATCAGCCTTGCTGTTCTTGCCAGGGACGTGCCATGCCGGTGTCATGCCGTCATGTAAGATTCATTTCAGGCTTATAAAAGAGTTCTTTTGGAGGAGAGAATTAAGTACTTTTGATCTCATGCATACATTGTGAATGATTTTAAAGTGGATTTCACATCAGAAAAGAAATAAGCTATGGAAAAAGAGCACAATAGTCTACTCATTCTGGGGGAAAAAAATCCAGCAAGGAAACGGTTACATTTCTATGTTAGAGAAAAATAAGCACAGAAAAAAGAAAAAAGGACAAGTTTATGGTAAGTTGCTGGGGCATCATTTTAAAAACCAGCCATAATATTAAATGATTAGAAATCAATTTCAATCTAGCCCATGTAGGAAAAACAAATGTAAATAAAGGTACAGACCCAGCAACATCACAATAAATTTGTGTGAAATCCTAAGAAAAAGTGAACCATTGTGTGTGAGCGCAGTTAAGCTATTTCAGGAAAAAAACTGATACAAGATTTAACAGAATAAATTTCATGGAATTCCAGTGTCGTGCGCGTAGTGCAATAAAAACAAACATTTTACTGGGAGCAACAGAGAAAATGAATTCTAATAAAAACATATTTCAGTGAACATTTAAGCTGTATAACTGTAAAAAGCTGTCCTAAAATACAAAAAGCTGTCATAAAAGTTTTAATCTTCATCTTCAGATCTTAAAAATTCATCATCTTCAGAGCCAGGTAGACAGAGCCAGAAAAGCCACCATCCTTGCCAGAATCCGAATGATATTCTTCATTACTGGAACTCACTGCCGTGTAAATTGAGTCAGCCCTGTGTGTAGAAACGCTGCTTTCTGGTTCTTTTGCTGTGTTTGGTTGCCCAGTTCATACCATTAAGCTGGAACTGAGCATTGTAGCAGCGTCTTTGTCACCTATGAGCCACAGTTTGCAATGTTAATTTAAATCTAGAGTCTGTGGGAAGTAAAGTCTCCCTCTAATGGGCTAGATTTGCTGCATGTGGCTTATTTCTGTGAAGAACCAGTTTCCTGACAGGTTTTGTGTTGCCGTACCTGCCTCAGGAAGGGTAGGGGGAGGTGGCATAATAGTGTCTGGTAATTATTAGCCGTCCATCTCCCTTGCTCGTCAGCTTTCTACCCATAATATAGTATCCTAAGCATAGATTGTGTTTGGGAATAAGTCTGCATCTACACGAGAGGTCACTTTTTTATGGGTATTTTATGTAAATAAAGTTATTTGGCCAGGTCTGGTGGCTCACAACTATAATCCTAGCACTCTTGGAGGCTGAGGGAGGTGGATTGCTTGAGCTCAGGAGTTAGAGACCAGCTTGAGCAAGAGTGAGACCCCATCTCTACTAAAAATAGAAAAATTAGCCCAGTATTATGGCAGGCACCTGTCGTCCTAGCTACTCTGGAGGCTGAGTCAGGAGGATTGCTTGAGCCCAAGAGTTTGAGGTTGCTGTGAGTTACAACACCACAGAACTCTGCCCAGGGCAATGGAGTGAGACTCTGTCTCAAAACAAACAAACAAACAAAAACAAAACCCAACCAAAAAAAAGTTATTTGCCTTGAATTTGTTCAGATGTTACAGTAGGATTGTGTGACAAACATTAAGTGTATGGCTTTTTCCTCTTAAGTTCTTATTGTATTTAAGATAGAACTATATACAACTTGAATTTAGTACTTATGTGTTCCCTTAATATTATTCCATGTGTCCTCAACTAGATTTTTAGCTCCTTTTGAAGGTATTTTTATTTTTTTAATCCAGCAGCATGAGATGGAACAAAATGGATGAATTTCTTATTTTATTCTTAAAGGATTGTGGTATAATAGAAAATTCAGAGTCCTGAGTCTTAATTTTGATGTAGCTCTTAAGTAATAGTATAATCTTGAGCAAGTTCTTTTATTGTTTATGACTTTATTCATCTGTAGAAAAAGTGGGTAATTAGATTGCACATTGCTTTTTTCCCTAAATTTTCTTTTTTTAGCTTTAAAAAGAAATTTGAAAAGGATAATTGTAAGAAATAACAGAGGGATCAGGTAAAGTTGCTCATGCCTGTAATTCTAGCATTCTGGGAGGCTAAGATGAGAGGATCGCTGCACTTCAGGATTTGGGACCAGCCTGAGCAGGAACAAGACCCAGTCTCTGCTGAAAATATAAAAATTAGCCAGGTGTTGTGCTGGGCTCCTGTAGTCCTAGCTACTTGGGAGGCTGACCTCTTGAACCTAGGAGTTTGAGGTTGCTGTGAGCTAGGCTGATGCCATAGCACTCTATACTATACTGGGTGACAAAGAGAGACTCTGTCAAAAAAAAAAATACAGGGGATCCTGTACATCCTCCACCCAGTTTCCTCCAGTGGTAACATCTTACATAACTATAATACAGCATTGCCACCAGGACATCGACACTGGTAAAATCCACTGCATTTATTCAAATTTTACCAGTTTTGTATGAACATATGGTCATACAAAAGAGGGGTGTGGCCACCACCACAGTTCAGCTATGGAACAGTTCCATCATGAGGATCCTTCAGGGGCCACCACCCCGCTACATGCCACGCCTACTTCCCTAACCCTCCGTGTAACTAATCTGTTCTCCATTTCTAGAATTTTGGTCATTTTGAGAATAGATGAATGGAATCATACAGCGTGTAACCATTTGAGATTGGCTTTTTTTCATGTAGCATAATCCCTCTGAGATCCATCCAAATGTTAATCCATACATAGTTTATTCCTATGACTGAGTAGTATTCTGAGGTGTGAATACACCACAGTGTAACTGTTCACTCATCGAAGGACAATTTGGGTTATTTCCTGTTTGGGGCTCTTATGAATAAAGCTACATTGTACATGTGTATCTACATTTTTGTGTGAATTTAAGTTTTCATTTCTTTGGGATCCATGCCTAAGAGTAAAATTGATGGGTCTTATGGTAAATGCGTGTTTAGTCGTATAAAAAACTGCTATGATCTTTTCCATAGTAGCTGTGCATTTTACATTTGTACCAGCAGTATATTTAGAGTTCATTTTTGTAGAATATGTGAGGTTTAGGTTGCAGTTTATGCTTTTTGCCTATGCACGTCCAGTGTGTCGGAACCACTTGTCAAAACGCTATCTTTCCTCTGTTAGATTGCCTTTCTATCTTTGACAGAAATTAGCTGGGCGTATTTGTATGAGTCTAACTTTGGGCTCTCTGTCTTGTTTCATCGATGTATCTCTCCCTGTGCCAATATCATACCATTTTGAGAACAGAAGCTATAAAATGAGCCTTAATATAGGGTAGAGTGACTTTTCCCATTTTACTCTTTTCTTTTTTCTAATCAAAATTGTTTTGGTTGTCCTAGGGCCTCTGCCCTTCCATATATCTTTCAGAACAAGCATGTCTATGTTTACAAAAACTTTGTGGGGATTAAAATGTTAGATCATTTGGGAGAACTGACATCTTTCTGTGTTGAGTCTTTTAATCACTCCATTTATGTCTCTCCATTTATGCAGGTCTGCCTTGATTTCCTTCATCAGCATTTTGTAACTTTCAGGGTACAGGTCCTGAATATGTTTTGGTTTGATTCGTACCTAAGCTTTGTGTTTTTCCTTTTTCTTTCATTGGGAGTGATTGTAAGTACTATTGTGTTTTAAGTTTCAGTTTCCACATGTTGTAAATATATAGAGATGTGCTTGTTTCTTGTATGTTGATCTTGTATCCTACAATCTTGCTGAGCTTGGTATCTTTAATGGTCCTTGAGGAGTTTGAAATTCTAAAATGGTATTGACCAATTATTCCTCATCTGTAAAGAAGTTGGAATGAGTGGAAATTTTTTTTGGTGAGGTTTTATCCAACCTGAAAAACTTAATTAACCAAAACCAGGACCACTTTAGTAGTCTGCCTAGAAAATACTTCCTTCTTTGAGAGTTCTAACAATGTTAAAATTAATAGTTTGACTTACATTTTATTTAGATTTCCATGGAAGACTAATGCTTGGCTTTACAGAATATATTTTATTCCCTCTTAAGCCCCCCAAATCTCCTGATTCATTTTTTTTATTTTTATTAAATCATAGTTTTATACATTAATGCAATCATGGGGTACAATGTGCTGGGTTTTTTTTTTTTTTTTTTTTAGAGACAGAGCCTCACTTTAACACCCACTGTAGAATGCCGTGGCAGCATCACACAGCTTCCAGCAACCTCCAAACTCCTGGGCTTAGGTGATTCTCTTGCCTCAGCCTCCAAAGTAGCTGGGACTACAAGGCGCTCGCTACAATGCCTGGCTATTTTTTTGTTGCGGTTTGGCCGGGGCCAGGTTTGAACCCGCCACCCTCCGTATATGGGGCTGGCACCCTACTCACTGAGCCACAGATGCCACCCAATGTGCTGGCTTTATATACAATTTGAAATATTTTCATCAAACTGGTTAGCATAGCCTTCACGGCGTTTTCTTAGTTACTGTGTTTAGATATTTATATTCTACACCTAATATGAACTAGTAATGGTATCCTCAGAAGTGATGTGTGTGTGCGTGCGCGCACGTGTATTAAATCTCTGGATTTAAAAGCCAGGCTACGCAGAATCTAGACTTCTAGTTCTTATCCTCTAAGCTAAAATGTCAATTATATTTTGAAGGTACCTGTTTAGGAAATGAACAGCTGATGCTGGAAACTCCAAATAAGATTCTATTAAGAACACTGCTAAAACCATCAGTGAAGCATATGCAAGTCATGAGTCAGTGATTGAGTACATTGGTGATGTCAGTATGGCCCTGGATTACCCAGGTGGGAATACAGATCTTTGCAAAAGCAAAAAAGTGATTTAGTCAGGCATGATTCATAAGCAGCAATAAGCAGCATTTCCTGCTAAGAACCCAAGATAGTTATATGGTCCATCTTTCAGAGTCTTATGTATTATACACAATATTCAGCAGTATAGAAAATAAAAATACATTCTTCATTTTATTTATTAAGTATTATCGGAAATTAATAGTAGTTTGTGGTATAGCAGAAGTTAGGGACCTAACCATTACTTCAACCCCTTTCTTTAAAATACTCTGAAAATTGAAGCACATACTTTCCTGTCCCTGGAGGGTTGCAGATATGTGTGTGATGACTTAGGAGCATCAGATACCAAGCTGGGTTTTAATATGGAAACTCTTACGTCACTTCAGCCATTTACAACGGAACAAAATGAACTTAGATTGCTATAATTTCACGGATATTTTGGGGTATTCAGGTGTGCCACTTTTGCTTCGAAATTGTACTTTATTAGCAAGTCTAAATTAATAGTTCTGAGGATAGTTCCTTACCATTGTACTACCAGTGAGGTCAAGTCTTTAAGACTGATAGTTCCTGTGTCATTGCTGAAAGACCTTCCAAATTCTCAATAATGATTATAGAAGCTTGTATCTTCACGTAGGGAGTATTTCTGTCTTTAAAGAGGAAAACAGAGTACTGGAGTGTGCTAACTCTTTTTGAGCTGATTCAAGCTGGGCAAACAGTGGGAGAGAGGTGAATAGCACAAGTCAAATCAGCACCACTTTTAATCAAATGCTAAAACTTCCTAAATGTAGCCAAGACTTTTCTCATCAGCGAGGTCAACCTGCAGTGTGATGAAATTGGAGTGCAAGCACAGGAAATTATCTGCATTAGATGTGGCATTGAACAGGGCCCCAATGACCACTCAGTGTGTGCATGGACATCTGTGGGGTCAGAATCAGTGCAAAAATGAAGAAGGGTGTGGCCTCAGTGCTGTGAAGGGCTATATATTGCTACATAAAACTGATTCTGTGTGTATTGGATTTTGATGGTCTCAAAAGGCTAAACATGTATGGTGGGGAGTAGAAATATATCATAAGTGAGTAAAATAGATCCCCTTCAGCTTCCATTCAGGTCTCCTCATGGTAAACATCTCAAATAGTCAGATTTTCTTGAAATCAAAGTCAAGAAATATTCCAGGTTTCCACATTCAAAAGCATTTTTAACAGTAAGACTTTTGATTGTCTCCACATAAATTTTTAATAGTACATTTAGTTTGGAGGCAGATTTTTAAAATTTAAAAGCTCCATGATGAAGTGAAATGAAAATAATTACTTTTGCTTCCTGCCTTCAGATCTTTCTATACCTACTCAGAGTCTTGGCTCCCAAAGAGGAGTGCTGAATCCAGCTGCTCTGCCCACATCTGGTTGTTGGGGTACAGAAGTGCTGTAGACTGAATCTTTGCATCCTTCCAGAATTCCTGTATTGAAATCTGATCTCCAGTGTGATGGTATCGGGAGGTGGGAACTTTGGGAGGTGGTTGGGTCATGTGGGTGGAACCCTCATGAATGGGATTGGTGCCCTTAAAAGAATAGGACTGAGAGTGGGCTTTCCACCCTGCGAGGACATGGTGAGAAAACAGCTGCCTGTGGACCAGGGAGTGAGCCTTCACCAGACACGTGATCTGCTGCTACCTTGATCTTGGACTTCCCAGCCTTCAGAACTATGAGATATAAATTTCTCTTATTTGTAAACTGCTCAATCCATGGCATTCTGTTACAGCAACCTGAGCTGACAAAGATACTTCTTCAGAGGGCTTCTTTAGACCTTTCAGATTTCCCCCCTCTTAATTGCTCATGGTCTCTCTATCAGAGCACTTGTTAAAGTTGTAATATTCCTTATATCTGTCTGATTCTTTTATTTATGTTTCTTCTTCCCACTGCATTGCAAGCTCCGTAAATGTGGAGACTTTTAGTAGCACACGCGCACACACACACACACACGTATGTGCCACTGTTATCCCTTGTGCCTACAATACCTAGTAAAAATATTTGTTAAATGCATGACTACTTCTCAAGCAAACACTCTTTTCAAAGGTCTACTAAAATATCTTTATTCCTTATTATCTCTGGGAAAAAGGAAACTGGTGTATGTGTGGGTTGGAATAAATATTCAAGCTTTAGAATTTTTATCTTCTTTGAAATCTTTTATACAACCCCTTTTATAAAGAGTTCCTTGAAAATGATCTTTAAATAAGAAAATTAAGAGGTGTTTCAGTTGAGAATTAATGTATTAACATATACTTTAAAATTGTGTGTTACACAGAGATACAGAAGGTGTTTATATAGTGTCTATCACTTGTCTGCTGTTTTCCTGGAAGAATGTACATGTTTCTGGCTGTAAACAACTTACTTGCCTTTTGAAGCTAGAGAGTAAATTGTGGCTTATGCATATTTGCCTGCCTTTTGTGGAATATCCTTCAAATAGCTAGCACATGAAGAAAAGACTTCAACTTCTTAAAAAACCAAATACGTGACCTTTGACATTCATGAACACATACTAATAATTTGCTCCACATACGGTCTTGTCATAAGTACAGTTTGGCTGCCAGCCAACATTCATTTCTTACACTAGGGCTGTCAGAGCCACATGGTTGTGTTTGTAAGGAGAATGTTAGTGTAAGAAGTCTGTAGAACTACTTATAAAATCTCACATTCTACAGATTCTGTCTTTGAAAGCACTAAATGAAGTGGCACCACCCTAGAATATCTGAAGTAGCAATTAAATTTCCGTTATAAATAAACTATGCATTGAGTCACTCCATAGGCCAAATGTATGGGAAATATTGGCAGAAAATCATTTATTTGTAGTGGTACTGAGCTGTAGGTACATTTTTAGCAATACCCAAAGTAGACTTGTCTTTTGGCTCATTTCTTGAGTTGAAGGTGAAAGCAGGGTGTTAGCAAGGGGGAAGGTAAATACCCCTTGGGTATGTTGGGGTATGTTGTCTACCCTGTGGGATGAGCAGATGCAAGGGTAGGATCTCATTGACTTAAGGAAGATTTGCTGCTGTTGTTGAATGGACACAGTAAGGCAAAGGATGATGTGCCGTCTCTGAGCACTTCCCCTTCCTGCCTCTTGCCACCTTCCCAATGGTTCCTTTTTCCTATGATTTCCCAAGTGTGGTTAGAGCCCAGGAAGTAGGGGGATGTGAACAGTGGTCAGAGACGTTGGTGGCACCCCCCTGGGCTCATTCCAGGCAGAGGGTTTTAAGAGTGTAAGGTGGGTTGTATCCTCTCCTCTGGGCTTTATCACAGTTTCTGTTTCCCACACAAGGCTTCTGGAGGCCCGACCTATCTTTCACGGCTCCTGGTGGCCCATATTGTTCTCTCTGGGCTCAGTCCCACTAGCACCTGCTTTTTCTCTTGTGTTTGTGACACCGAGCCCATGTCAAATTGCTACAGTGTTTTATTCTTCGTTACCTATCATGCTGAGTATTAATCACTTCCACAGATTAATTCTCAGTAAGGTATTGCCAGAGAGGAGGGCCATAGTTCATGCCTGGATCCTTTCAACTAGGGGCCCTCTGCCTTAGTCCCTGTCATTATCATCAGAGTTGTCTACCCAAGTGGCCTTTACTTCTCTATCTCCTGTTTACTCTTCAACTCCATAATTCATTTCTACTTCCACCAAAGCAACAACAACAACACACACTTTGCTGGAGTCACAAATGAACTATATTATCACTACAATGAATAAACATTTCTCAGTTTCCATTCTAAACAGTACTAAACACAATTAGCTTCCTTGAAGCATCACCTGTTCTTGGCTTGATGATAGCAGTACCAGTCCCAATTCTTATTTGCAGACAAGACAGTTTTATGTAGTAGAGGTAGCTACCTATGTAAATGGTGTGTTTTAAAGTTTACTAATGGAGAATAATAGTTTATTAGCAATGATATTTTTATATGGTATATGAAAGTTACAAAAGTTTTCTTGTTTGATTCTCTCAATAACATGTGTTCTCTTGGGAGTTAAGAATGGAAGTGGATAGACTAGCCAGAAGTTATTGCAGTAGTCCAGGTTAAAAAAAAAATGATGGTAGCAATAGAAATAAAAAGAAGTACACAGATTAAAAACATGGGTTGGGGGTAACCAACAGCAGAGACAGCAAAGAAAAAAAAAAGATCGGGCTCGGCGCCTATAGCTCAACCGGCTAGGGCGCCAGCCATGTACACCTAAGGTGGCGGGTTCGAATCCCCAGCCCAGACCCGCCAAACAACAATGACAGCTGCAACCAAAAAAAATAGCTGGGCGTTGTGGCGGGCCCAGCTACTTGGGAGGCGGAGGCAAGAGACTCGCTTGAGCCCAGGAGTTGGAGGTTGCTGTAAGCTGTAATGCCATGGCATTCTACCCAGGGGGACAGCTTGAGGTTCTGTCTCAAAAAAAAAGATCCAGAAACATGTGGACATGTGGTGTGGCAGATACTGTAGATGAGCTTATTGAAAATATACCTCCACCCTGCTCTTCCTGTGCCGCTACAGCCAGAACTATAGCTAGGATTGTGTGTGTGACTTAGATTCTGCCAAGGTAACACACCCTTGTGAGGCTTGTGGCAAGAACCACAGGTAAGACAGTGATGAGGTGACCATGTGCAGAAGAAATCCTCCAGCAAACACAGAAGTTCCTGGTGCTGTCGGGTGGAAGGAAGTTCTGGCCTTGAGTCCTTGTTGTCATGTGGGAGAGGTGGGGCGGGGCTGCAGTACTTTCTGCCCAGACTTGTGATGTGGTTGGACCTTTCTCCTGGCTGTGTGCACAGTTGCCTTGACAGTCATCCCACCCTGACTGTCTAGGCTTCTCGGAGTTCAGGAGCTACCAGTAATCCTCTTTACGCTTAAACCAGCTGGAGAATTCTGTTGTCTGCAAATAAGAATTAAAACTGGCACTGCTATCATAAAGCCAAGAAAAAAAGTGATGCTTCAAGGAAACTAGTTGTGTTTAGTACTGTTTAGAATGGAAATTGAAAAGTATTTATTAAATTTAGTGATAATATAGTTCATTTGTGGCCTTAGCAAAAGCGTGTTGTTACTGTTGCTTTTGTGGAAGTTGAAATGAAGAGTAATTAGGAGGTAGGGAAGTAAAGGCCACTCGGGTAGACAACTCTATTGACAATGACAGGAATGGGAGCTGAGGGCAGTAGTTGAGCGGGATCAGGGGATTTGATGGAATGGGATCTAATTACTACGTATAAAGCAAATGTGAATGAAGTATGTTATACTTGGTAAGGCTGATGACTGAAGGGATCAGTATTGTTATTCCTGCTACTATTATTGTTTTGTCCTCTGTGTACTTCAGAGCAGCAATTTTCAACAGGTGTGCTGCAGCACCCTGGTGGGCTGAGAGAGGATCTTAGGTGTGCCATGACATTTTTAAAGGTTGTTGATTAAATTATCTTGGTAAGCAGTTCAGAGCACTGTGAGTATGTTCTTTTTTTTTTTTTAACTCTTTTTTTGGATCAACGTAATGTAAGTATACCACAAAAATATAACTGTAGGTTCAAGTGTGCCTTGAGATTAAAAAAAAAAAAGGTTGAAAAACACTGCTTTAGAGTATTGTGAGTAGGAGATAGCAGACACTTCTGTCTCCTGATTTTGCAGACATTTTTTCCCAGCACTTACAAGCTAGCCTCATTGCCACGTTATCTTCCCTTGATTATGTTACATAAACATTGATGAGGTACCCAGTACGCCCTGGGTATAAATACATCAGGTGCCTGGGATACAAACTGGACAGAACGTGCTCTGTGCCTCTGAATGGGTCTTGAAACATGAGGGGAGAGATAGGTAATGCACAAAGGAATGCTTGATCCCAGGTTTTATGTTCTAACAGAGTGCTAAAAGAGGAGCAGAACCATCAGAAGATGGGGTGAGTGTGCGCGCACTGTACACCTCTTGTATTTATTCATTTATATATACAACATGGGTATTCACTCCAGCTGTCTTAGCAGCCCAAAGGCCATAGGAAAACAGGCAGGAAGGACCAGCAGTGGGTTGCAGCCCAACATGCTTTTTATCTTAAGGTCTTCCCACCATCATTTATCATAGGTTAATCCAGTTCTTCTTTTGAGCCATTTGTCTTTCTTTTTTTTCCCTGAGACAGTCTTGCTCTGTTGCTCAGGTCCATCATCATAGTTCACAGCAACCTCAAACTTGTGGGCTCAAGCAATCTTCCTGCCTCAGCCTCCCAAGTAGCTGGGACTACTAGTGCACACCACCACATGCAGCTAATTTTTTTATTTTTGTTTTTGTAGAGACCAGGTCTCACTATATTCCCCAAGCTGGTCTTAAACTCCTAGGCTCAAGCAGTCCTTCCAACTCGGCCATCCGAAATGCTGGAATACAGGCATGAGCCACTACTGCTGGCCCATCTTCCTTCTCATGAAAGCCTTAATGTTGAAGTAGAAGCTGTTTCTCCCTCGTATGCCTTTCTCCCCTTTTATACACCAGCAAGACCTCTTTTTATGAAGAATTATATTTATGATGAGCAGATATGCAAATTTATTCTAATATGTATTGCTTAATTTCTTGAATACACTCTAGCTGCATTTATTAACAGATTTTATTTAGTCATCTGTGCAGCTAGTAAAAATAATTAGCTATCTGTGAATTAAGAGCACAATCCAATTTAAAATGTGAATTCATTAGTTTTCAACTTTAGTTTTTAATTTCACCTGCTGTTTACTGCCTAAAGGAATGATAAATTGTTTTTTAAATGAAATGTATATTGAAGGAAGAACCTTCAGCAACCCACTTTTTTTTTTTTTTTTTACTTAAAATCTGCTTCTAATCTGTTCTGAAAATTTAAAGATGTTGCGTTAGACTGTGCCAACCCCTGATGGATTTGAAAGGTATTATTCTAGTTCTTATTGCCAAAGGAATTGAAGGTGCTGGGTTAGTTAGTCCAGTTCTTTTTGTTATAAAAAGTTGAAGACAGCTCAGGTTTAAAAAAAAAAAAAAAAGGAAGGGAGAAGGTAAGATGAGGTGGGTGGGGTGGGTGTTTTGATTATGAAGAGAGAGATCAAGGCATCTAAGCCCAGAACAGTCTTTGGCCAGGCAGCTCAGCTAACTCTGTGAACTCAGACTGGAGCTCTAGGTGGGGGGAGGCGGGGAGGGGGCAGCTCTTCTACTGCTGGTCTGTCCCTGGACCCTCCTGCCTTGTTCCAGTTTCTCTCACCCCTCCTCCTCCACCTCCCCCAGACCCCCTCCTCCCTTGTTGGCCTGGCCTGCCCACCTGCACTGCCTCCTTCTGTGCGTTGGCCCTGCCACCACAGCTACTAATTGACGTTAGCTTTTGTGGGTCTCTTAGATCAGGCTCCTGAAAGAAAGGATGCAGTTGGCCCTGTTTCTAACCAGAGAAATTGTGCAATTTTCTTTTTGAGAACTGATTCAGCCTTTGAATTATACATATCAGTAGGACATTCTCCAACTTACCCAAAAGTTCTGTTCTAACTGCTTTTTTGAAATGGGTAGTTTGGTCAGAAAAATTATGTTTTAAAGTGTGGTTTGATTCCCAGGTCAGCTGCAAGAAGCTAACCCATGAATAAGATGAACTCTAACCTACCGGCTCAGTTCCCATCAATCTCATCTTTCTCGCTGTGTGTGTTTTTGTCTAGGATTTAGCCAGGGAGGATGGGGGGAGCTTAGAGACTCCCCATAGGGGATGTGAGGAGCTTTGGGGAGATAGGATGGGCTCCAGTAGAGGGTGTAGAAAAGTTCATGGTCTCAAGAGAACCCCTCTGTGTAGTATGTTGGGGTCAGGTAGGGTTTGGGTGGGAGGAGAGTTTGTGCTGTCTGGGGAGAGGCTCCAGTGGGGGAAGATCAGAGACAGAATTCCCTCCCATGCCCAGTGTTGGCACTGGCAGTCAGCAAGGCTCTGTGTGGTGGTCATAGCTATTGATATGGATGAGTCTACTGTAGGCCAAGTGCTCCTCAAACAACTGTTTGGGCTCCTTCCAAGAATTTAAGAGAAAAATATTTGGGGTCAGAGTTCCATCTGCATAAAATAAATGCTGTAAAGGTGGTATTTATTGTCATTATGATTATTCTTGACCATAAATGTTAGAACTCTTTAGGCAAGTGACTGGGCTGGATTTCCTGAGCCTTCACAGCTGGAAGGACGTGTTGGAGGGCATGTCTGGGAACCAGGCCACTCCATGGTCTGCCCCTCACATTTCACCCTGGAGGATAGAAGCTTCACTCCCCAGGATTTTGAGATTTATATAACTTTAACTATAACTTGCTTCTGAAATTCTGCTTTATTATCTCTCTACAGGTATATCCTGTATTAACCTGATAATATTTTTAGAAGGAAGGTTCAGAGTCCCAAAATTTAAAAGTAAAACAAACCCTCTCTTCTCTATAGATTTTATTATAAAGTAGGGGTTGCATTCCCGGTGATAAAGTCCTCCATGAAATGAAGTTGAATACTTTGATTTTAAAAAGGATTAAGATTAGCCACTCTATACTTACTCATCACCTATTTCTTGCCCAAATGTGATAGCTCAGGAAATTGCTTTTGGACTGAAGGATTCTCGAACATTGATGGTCAAGAATAATCACAATGACAATAAATGCCACCTTTATTTCCTCTGGTTTAGTGTGTAATGACTGTTTTATGCAGATGGAATTCTGACCCTGAAGTTTTTTCTTTTAAGTTTCTTACTGAAGGAGACCAGGCAGCTGTTTTACTGAAGGGCGGTTGGCCTGTGGTAGACTCGTCCAAACTGACAGCTAAGATTCCATACTTCGCAGCTACAAGGACTTGGCATCCATCTTCCTGAGACTTTTATTAGTAGGTGCTACTTGGTACACATATAATCATCGGGACCTTCATTTATGTATTTATTTATTCCACAAGAGTGTTCTTCTTAGGTCCTAGAGATATATCAGTAACCAGAGCACATATTGCCTTTTACCCTCATAGAGCTTAAGCAATAAGAATAATAAATAATTAATTATACAATTTATAAATTAAGTGGTTTCCAGGGATCGGTTTCATGGAAGACAGTTTTTCCATGGACTCGAGTTGAGGGGAATTAGATTCTAGGAGGAGGGTGCACCCTAGATTCCTCCCATGCGCAGTTTACAGTAGGGTTCATACTCCTGTGAGAATCTGATGCCACCACTCTTGTGCCAGGAGGCAGAGCTCGGGCAGTGACGTGAGCAGTGGGGAGGGTTTTAAGCACCAATGAAGCTTCCCTTGCTTACCCACTGCTTACCTCCTGCGGTAAGACCCAGTTTCTAACAGGCCACCGACTGGGGCTAGACTAGACTAGAGACTAGAACACAGGCATGAGGAGTGGGAGGGAACATTGCAGTTTTTAAGAGGGTGGTCAGGGTTGGCTTCACTGGGAGGCATTTGAGCAAACGCTGAAAAAGGTGAGGAAGCAAGTACTGTGGAAGTCTGCAGGAAGAACAGTTCAGCAAGATGGGGCATCCAGGGGAAAGGCCTGCAAGGGTGGGAGTCAGCGTGAGAGTGGAAGGAGGAAGTAGGAGAGGGAGAGAATCAGATGGAGGCAGGCCAGGTCGTAGGGGGCCCTGGAGGCCACTGTAGGGACTTCATCTGTTATCCTGAGTGGACTGTGGAACTGCTGGAGGGTGCTTAGCTAAGAACCCTGATTTTAAGGGATAAGGCTGGCTACTGTGACTGAGAAGGACCAGGTAGGGGGCGTGGAGGTGGGGCATGGGTGAAAGCAGGGATCCTAGGAGCTGATTATACATATTCAGTCTATAAACCTATAGGAGGGTGTTAGAACTAAGGTGGTCTGGAGGGCACTTGAGTATAGACAGAAGGATTGATAAGTAAGTGGGCTGATGTCAGAAGCCATCTTTCTTTCATCTTCCTGTGGAAACCAGATGTTTTTTATGTTGAGAATGTCTGATGATCCCCAGTGCCTGTCTTCAGAAGTTGCATCCAATTTACAAAGGACACCATTTAGAGAAATTCAGGACTTTAAATAGATACTGTTAGCTTCTTATTTAAAAAATTGTAATTTCCCCAAGTAATTGGTGGCTTGACCAAGATGGTGCCTGCAGAGGTTCTGAGAAGTGGTTGGATTCTGGTTATATTCTAAAGGTAAAGTCCATAGGATTTCTGCATGAATTGGATGTGATTGCTTGAATTAAACTTTGAATTATATAAAACAAAGTATTTAACTAATGCGATAACTTCTGGGCCCTGAAGTTAAGTCCAATAAGGTCAACCCATATTCATACTGATTTTCCTTCTATCTCTACATATGGTTGGAAAAAATATACATGTGAAGTTAGCTGAGCTTGAATTTAATACTGGACTTTACAGAAATGGATATTCAAGGCTTGTCAAAAGGGATTTCTTTTAAAAAAAAAAAATGCCCAAGTCATATGTTCTCACTTGCATAATGTTCATAAAAGACTTGAAACCTCAGCCAAGTTGTCTTCCACTAAAGATTTTTGCAATAACTTTCCATCCTAAACATGCTGCTGACTAATCTTCCATTAAGCAAGCCAAGTCATGCTTTGTTGAATATTAAATTATCAAGATATTATAGTTAAAACTTGCTGTAGTAAAGCCAGCCCTACTGATTGCTGAGATAATATAGTTGTGTGCTTTGAGTAAATGATGCCAAAAGCAAAGAGAGGGTTTCAGCTCTGTCATGCTGAATTTTATTTGTTTTCCCATCCTCACCACCACCAAAGCGGTTTGATGTGTGTCAGCCAGCTACTCTGTCATGGCATCAAGAAATAATGTACATCCTTGAGGAAAAAGCAGTCAACAAACACTTGATTGGTTTCAGAGGGCCAAGGGAGTGATATAATCAAGGGGCCAGTAATTGGAAGCAATTATTTTTAAAGTGTTCTATGATAGCTGTTCATCACGACTCCATAGATTTGCCATCCAACTTATTTTTCTGTGTACTTAGAATGAAATTTGAAGAATTTACTCTTAAGTAAGGAGTATAGTTCTGATTGCTGTTTCAAGGTGTAGTTTTGAACAGTTTACTCTAACATTCTGGCCTTTCTTTGAGCCTAACTCTTAGCAGTAATATTTTAAATTAATTGAGAGAATCAGGGGTTTCTATTTTTAATGTAAATTTTGATGCTGCTCTTGGAGCATATTTTTAAATCTGTTGGTCTGTTTCTGTGCTCCACACAGTGGTAGATGTAAGGTCATCTTCAGCCACTAAATATGTATATTATTATGCATGTTATTATGTGTCGTACAAGCATGTTATTTCGATAAATCCTAGTGTGGGGAAAAATGATCTGAAATAGAAAAAATTGTTTGCCACATGTGACTTTGTGGCTTCCTGGTGAGTAGAAGGGTGTTAAGGAGTTGCTTGGCCGAGTGAACCACTCACTAGATTCCTGATGTTTGCTGTCTTGAGTGGTTTTTGCTGTGGCCTGAATTTCATGGCCCTTTCCAGAAGGTCTGTACTATTTCTTACTGTCCAGAACGCCCCAGAAGGCAAATGGGCTGTCTTTCTCTGCAGATAATTCCTGGAAATCCAGTTAATCTCCAGAGCCAACTCCTCAAATCTGATTGGGTTGAGATGAGTAACTGAGGACAGTTTCCAAGAGCTAAGTGTTGACACATGCTTTTTGCCATTTTATTTCTGTAAACCTGTAGGGAGGGTGTTAGGACTAAGGTGGCCTGGAGGGCACTTGAATATAGACAGAAGGGTTGATGAAGTAAGTGGGCTGACGTCAGAAGCCATCTTCCTTTCATCTTCCTGTAGAAACCAGATGTTTTTATGTTGAGAATGTCTGATGGGCCCCAATGCCTGCCTTCGGAAGTCGCATCAAATTTACAAAGGACACCATTTAGAGAAATTCAGGACTTTAAATAGATACTGTTAGCTTCTTGCTGAAAAAAATTGCAATTTCCCCAAGTATATCATATTTATACATACACTGTTTATCTTCTTCTAGGAAAACAAAAGCTGTTCATTGGAATAAAAATTCTGAGTTTTATTTGTCAGTTAACTCAGTAATTGGTGGTATTCTCATATATTTGAACATGGAAGCTATAATTTCCTTTCTAAGAAATTATACTGGATAATGTGTTTGTGTGTGATATACCATAGGAGGGGCTTCTATGTTAGGTAGGAAGAAGGAATTCCGTGGTCTTTATTGTACAGTATGACAGACAAGTTTCGGTAATCAATGGAAGTAATAGTGCCAGTGGATGTATTATTTTAAGTAATTTTTTTGATATATGTGTGTATACCAATAACTGAGTGCTAGTTAAAGAAAAAACTTGTTATATAAATGTCAGATTCTTGAGAAACTTAATGAAAAATGATATGTATTTTTTCATAATGGGATAACTTACAGGTTTTAAAAATACAAAACCACACATTGATACTATAAAAATTACAGACAAAACAGGGCAGTGCCTGTGGCTCAAAGGAGCAGGGCACCGGCCCCATATACCGGAGCTGAGGGGTTCAAACGCAGCCCCAGCCAAAAACTGCAAAAAAAAAAAAAAAAATTATAGACAAAACAGAAAGAAGGCAAAATTTGCTCATCAAATCTTCTCCCAAAGGAAACCATTGTTAACATTTTAGAACGCCCTTTCAAGATTCTTTTTTCTCTCTTTGTATATTCTCATCCCTCCTTTATGAGATCATATCACATGTACCCATTTGTCATCTCCTTTTTTCAGTTAATATATTAAATGTCATTTCATGTCAATAAATATAATGCTATGCCTTTGTTTTTAACCATACATTTTATTGTTTATTTTAGTGACCAAGTTTTACTTTGTCACCCTCAGTAGAGTGCTGTGGCATCACAGCTCACAGCAACCTCCAGCTCTTGGGCTTAGGCGATTCTCATGCCTCAGCATCCCAAGTAGCTGGGACTATAGTGTTTTTAACCATACATTTTATTGGTGCATATTTAACCCCAACTTTACATATAATAGTTAATTTTTGTATACCTTTACATATAATAGGTAATTTTTGTTTTCTAATTCTATCAGGACTTCTGTGATAAGTATGTTTGTGTGCTTTTTAATTTTTTTCCTTAGTCGTAGAAATGTTGTAACAACCGGATGCACAGTTAGATTTTGCTACACTTTATGTCTGCTTTCTAAAATAGTATATAGGCTCTCTCCAACAGCACAAACCTGAGAGTGCCAGTTACCTCATCTGTGAAAAAGCAGAGCATTCTTTATTCTTCATAATTTTTGTGAACCTCATAAAAAAATTCTCTTTATTTTAGTTTTTCTATTTGAAAACCTTAGAAAAAGTAAAACTCTCCCATCATTTCACCATTGAAAATTGTACATGTTTCTATATGTGTATATTTAATTATATATGAAAAGAAGTGAAGGGGTCCTCTTGGCCCATCCAGGCTTTTCCCTGAGGTGTGTAACTTTTTGGCATCCTACTACTTTGTTTTTTTTCTTTCAGTGAAATCATGTCAACATATCAGGCCATAACTTACAAACATCTCTAAATACAATTGATCATGAACTAATGTGCTGCCCTTAATAGATCGTGGATATATTCTGATGTCCTTCTATTTGGTGACCTCATGGTGTGTCCACTATGTGAGTGTTCCATTCTTAGTTCACAGTGAGCAGTTCCAGTCTCTAGGGATTTTTCCTGCAAAAAATGCTTACACAATTCCATAGACATATATGCACATGTATACAAGGATGCTCAGTGGTAACAATGAACAATTGAAATTTGACTCTGTGCCTGTGGCTCAGGTAGCTAAGGCGCCAGCCACATACACCTAAGGTGGCGGGTTCGAATCCAGCCCAGGCCCGCCAAACAACAATGATGGATGCAACCAAAAAATAGCTGGGTGTTATGGTGGGCGCCGGTGGTCCCAGCTGCTTGGGAGGCTGAGGCAGGAGACTCACTTGAGCTCAGGAGTTGGAGGTTGCTGTGAGCTGTGATGTTACAGCACTCTACCCAGGGGGACAGCTTGAGGCTGTGTCTCAAAAAAAAAAAAATTGAAAATTTCCTTAATGGTTAAATATATCATCTCATGAAATGTTCTTCAGTTCAAAATAAAGAAATGTAGTAGATCTACTCATCTGGAAAGTTGTTCATGATATATTGTGAAGTGGAAAAATAGGTTGCCGAGTAATATATGAAGTATAATCACATTCATGTTTAAATACTCCAGGCAGTAAACCTTCACAGAGGGGTATTTAAGGTATTGTCAGTAATTTGAAGTTTTGCAGTGGTAAATGGTTACTGTTGCAGTGTGGGCCTGGCTGGGAGGAAAATGGGAGGGAATAGAAAACTTTCCCTTATACATGTAACAGGGATATATTTTGTAATAAATACACATTTTATTATTTATTTGTTTGAGACAGAGGCTCACCATGTCACACTTGGTAAGAGTGCAGTGGCATCACAGCTCACAGCAACCTCCAACTCTTGGGCTTAAGCGACTCTCTTGCCTCACCCTCCCAAGTAGCCAGGACTACAGGTACCTGCCACAGCACTGAGCTGTTTTTTGTTGATGTTGTTGTTGTCATTGTTGCCATTGTTGCTTAGCAGGCCCGGCTGGCTCGCCAGCCTCGGTGCATGTGGCTGGTGCCATAACCCCTGTGCTACAGGCGCCGAGCCTAAATACGCATTTTAAAGATAAAAAATATATATCTTTAAACTCTATAAAAACACTGCAAAATAAAGTGTTTCAGTGAGACCGAGCAGTCTCTGGGATTTCTCCTGCATAACAATTTATAATTCCGTGAAAGCACATTTAAACATAGAGTACTAAACACTTTTTATAGATACGGAATGTCTCATGCTCCATGTGGTAGAAGAGGGAGAGGAGGGAAAGAGGAAGAGAGAGTGAACTGGGAGGTCAGAAGGGAGTTGGTTGGCTGGATGCAAAAGGAGGCGTCAGAGGAACACAGAATTCAAATTCCCTTTCTTTCAGCGAGCCGTCCATTTGAGAGCAGCTGTAAGGGCTGCCGCCTTCCTTTTTCTAGACAGTGCATTCCCAGGGACTCTCAGGAAGATCCTTCCCTACGCAGGTTACCTCGCTGTGCTCTTTCCTGTTTGTCAATGTCCATCTTGAAAGGTGACAACCAAAATCAAATCCGACTGCCTCTCACTCCCAGGCTCATCCACGTGGGTACACTCAGACTAATCCAGACTAATACCGTTCCCCAAACTCTGAGAATCACCAGTGAATGGCCTTGCCATTTTTCTTCATTTTTTGTCACAGAGGCGGTTCCAGCTTGATAGTTCTTCTGTTTTAGATGTTTTCCTCCTTCCTCTTCATATTTTAGTTTAAAATATTTTCAGGTCAGCGAGATTCTTCCTGATCTCTCAAGATTTGTATTGTCTTTTGCCACCAGTCCGTTATTCTGGTGTAGAGGATCAAGTCATTATCTTTGACTGTTTAGGTGGCTAAATTATTAGCTTGTAGTATCATCCTTTGCCTTCTGAATCTTTAAATGCTAAAAACATGAAAGGAGTAGGACGCCAGCCCCATATGCTAGAGGTGGCAGGTTCAAACCCAGCCCCATCGCCCCCCGCCCCCCAATGCTAAAAACAAAAACAACACAAAAAACCCTACTAGAAATTCCTAAATCTTTTCACTTTTCCTGGATGGGTCTTTGATGTTATGGAGGATACTTTCTAGGTGGTTTTTTGGTTTTTTTTTCCTAGTTTCTGTGACCATTCACAGGTCATGGTGGTAGTGAATCAGGAGATTTGGAAATGACCTGAGCTCCAGGAAGGCAAGCAGTATCATTCTTTTGAACATCACTTCTCTCTACCCTGACACTTAGGTATCTCTCTTGGAGGAAGCTGTGTCCTGTTCTCTTCCTGATGCTTATAAAGAATCCCCTAGCAGTGAGGAGCTCTTCCTTCTTTGGCAGGTTCCCATATACCCCAAGAGGTGGGCATCCTTCCTTGTTATCCAGGGCTGTGCAGCTGTTTCTTCTCTCTTTCCAACTTTGGTGTTGCTGATTTCTCGCCATCTAGTCAGGTTCTTTCTGTTCTTTTGAGCTGTCATCTGACCTTGAACTCTCTGCCTGCTTATGAGCTGTAGTATAGAGTGATTTCTCCCATTGCCTCAACTTTTCCACCAATGAGAATATCAACTCCTATTTATGAGTCACATAATGGATGCCAGCTTCAAAGAAAGAAGCTACCTTAGCCTAGACCTTGCAGAAGACAAGAAACAGTTTTGTCACCAGGGCATTGTGTAAACTGGGAGGGAAAATAAGTAACAGTGCCCTCTCTGGGCATAGGAAGTGCACAAGTTCTTCCTCAGGTGGATGAATTTGAAAAATATCCCTCTTCCAGGGTGAGGAAAGCTGGGGTGCTTGAAGGGGGACTGGATATTAGCCCCATCTTTCCAGATGTAGGATACACCTGCTTGCCACAGTTTGAATTGCCATATCATCTAGGTTTTGTTTGTTTTTTAGAAAGACCCGTAGACATGGTGACTGCCTCTTGCATCACAGTTTTCAAATTTTTGGTCTAGTGGTTCTAAGAAATACACCCTCTATACCAGTTACTGCTGGTTTGGTTCTTTTCTTCTTCTTTTTTTTTTTTTTAAACAACTCAATTGAGGTATAATTTACATACTTAGTTGAGCTATAATTGACATACCATACCATTCATCTCCCACTGTTCAGAATGCAGCTTGATGTTTTTTAATAAACTTAACACCTCCCATGAATATCATGGCAGTCTAGTTCTAGGATATTTTATATCACCCCCCTCCCAAAGTTCTCCTAAGCCTGTTATGTTTCCACTCCTATCCCCAGCCCTAGGGGATCACTGACCTGTTTTCTATCTCTGTAGATTTGTCTTTTCTGGAAGCTCTTATAAATGAGATTGTTATCTTCCTTTTTCTTCTTTCGTGTGCTCCTTGCAGTACCTGGGTGTCAGCCCTGTCCCCTCCTGCTGCCGCAGGCCTGACCTGATCTCTTCCTTTCTGCTTTGGGGTTCAAGCACGTTCTTCTGTCTCCTACCTTAAAACGTTCTCCTGTCCAGCATTCCCTCCAGCCACCACCCTATTTCTCTGGGCCACTTCTGAGTCCAGCCTCTCAGGTTTGACTTTAAGCATTCTCTCCACTGTCTTCTGTCTTGTGAACTCTCCTTTGGTGGGGTTTATTTTTTGTCTTTTACATCATATTAAATACAGTATAATTTAATTATACTAATATATACGTAATTAATATTATATTTAATTATAATATTTAAGAGACAAAATAATATTTACTATTCAGTATAAAATACATTTATTATGAATACATGAACATTAAAAAGAACATATAATGTAGATAGCAAGCTTTAAAGCATAGTGGTATAATGAATATCTACAGCCGCCATCTACCCCTTCCACCAGCATTTCAAACAGTGGAACCCAGGACTCAAAATGTCTCGCGGCTCTTCCTCATCTCTACAACTACTTTTGGTCCTCTTTGGTCATTTTTAATCAAGGAGTTCCATTTTTAAACAAGGAGTCTGAGCTAAATTGACTTTGAAATCTATTACATTGCTACCATTCTCTGATTACTATTGAGAGATTAATTTTCAGTTTAGAAGCTATTATAGAAGATTTATAGCTTGCATTGTCGAATATTGTCATAATTTATTTTATTATGAAACCTTGGCAAAGAGTATGACATGCAATTATAACATCATTTCTCTAGGAAATTTATTCTACTTAGGTTATTTGCTTCAGATTATTTTCTCTACATTTTTGAAGCTGAAAGCTAAACTTGCTGTCATGTTGTTCCCCTCCTTTAAACTTTGGATAGAATTCATTTAATCAGTTTAACCAGTCCACTTACTCCCAGGGGAGCCATGGATGTCAATTGTTATTTCAGTTGAATACTGTTACGACTTGAATTTTTAATAAGTGTAAGACTTGACACTTAGGGAGAAGCTGTTTATAGTTCTCAAAACCAGCCTTGTTTTTCTTTGATTCTACCTGATATTTAGCTTTCCTGTTACAATGTAGATTGGAAATGGATTGGTAGAGATGTGGAAAACACTTCCCTCTCACTCCTGCCCCCAGGCATAAAGTGTTATATAAAATACTAATTAGTGATGGATATTTAAAATATTTGTAATTACATGTGTCAGCTATTTTTATTGAGCATTCATTACATTTTTTTTTTTTTTTGAGAAAGAGCCTCAAGCTGTCCCCCTGGGCAGAGTGCTGTGGCACCACAGCTCACAGCAACCTCCAACTCCTGGGCTCAAGCGAGTCTCCTGCCTCAGCCTCCCAAGTAGCTGGGACCGCTGGCGCCCGCCACAATGCCTGGCTATTTTTTTTGGTTGCAGCCATCATTGTTGTTTGGCGGCCTGGGCTGGATTCGAACCCGCCACCTTAAGTGTATGTGGCTGGCGCCTTAGCCACTTGAACCACAGGTGCCGAGCCACATTTTTGGAAGTTTAAAATACTTTCATATTCCTTTCTGTTGTGTGCTGATGTCATTTAAATAGTTAATACTTTAAAAGCAGACACTAGTTTTCCTTGGACCCTTATTTTATTTCATTAATACATTCTAGCAAGCATGGTGACTTTTCAGTGAGTTACAAGCAGACCAGAAGTGGTTGACTGTTTTCCTATGGAGCTGGGTGTAGGCCTAAGAGGAAAACCACAGGAAAATGATTTTTTCTTTTACCTGACAGGACGGGCCCAGGAGAGAGTGGAGCTTGGCTTAAATGCTCTGTGTTGGTAGGAAAGACGCCTGACACCAAGTGCGTTCCAGAGCACAAGTCATCCCTGGGCTCAGGAAATTCTCCTACGTGGGCAGCCCGGTGGCTCCAGTACACGTGCAGCTTAAGTTTCCCTTTGGTCTGAGACTTTCTGGTTATTAATACCTTTCTTTATTAATCTCTTCTGTTGTCAAACATACATATGACTTTATACATTTTATCTGGAAAATGACTTCTTCTTCTGCCTTTAGATTCTGTACACCTAAATCTATTTGATCAAAGACTTTTGCTTTTTCTCCTACCAAACATTAAAAAGAAACAAGCACATTTTGTGTTTAATTGGGTGAGTGCAGATCTACTGACTCCACAAATGTTCTGCACAAGAAGGGATGGTTGTCTCAGGAACCTGTGAAATGTCTCACAGTTGTGCATATTTTGAAATACACCCTCCTGATAGGGGAAGCTCCAGATTTCCAGTCTGACTCATCTTGGTACACTTAGAACTTTAACTCGTTCTCTCTAATACTCATTTACAATACAAATTACCTTACAAAAGCCTTTTTGAACTTCAGTCTCCTTTTCCAATTATCACAAAGTCTGAACTAACACGATTCATTTCACTCAGGTTTAATTTGATATTTGTCTCGCACCTTAATCATCATTGCATTTCGTAAAAATGAGAAGAAAAATTAGCCTGACTTCTTTGTCATATGGCTTTAGAAGGGATTTTATGAGAACCATAACTGCTATAGATAAAGGATAAAAAACAATTCTTTATAAAGGACAGAATGTAATTAAGATCAGCATGAGTAGACAAAGATAGGTTTTGGTTTTACACATCAGCTCACTTCTATTAAACATGACGTAATCAGCCTGAAATACTTAACAATGTAACTAAGTTTTCTTAGTTGTGGAAGAAAAAAATAATATTTTAAATTAAAAAAAAAAAGTTGGAGCTCTTACACTTTAACATGGTCTGAATTTTTGTACACCTGAAAGGGATTTCTTGTGTCTGTGATGCTTCTTGTTGTCATTATGACAGATGCGTCAATTATATGCGATTTTGTAACATAGGTCATTTTATTTCTGTGTTGCATTTTTCTCATTAAAACTATAAATTCTTCAAGATGAACACAGAGGATGGTGTCAGCCGTCTCTCTCACAGCCATCTGCAGTGGTCGGGCAAAGCTGATGTTTTGTGTGAGTAAGAATGTCTGCGTTTCATTTCGCAGGTGGGGAGCGTTAAGCGGGAAATGACCTTCACGTTTCAATCAGAGGACTTAAAACGTGACTCTAGCAGAAAAATGTCTCAACAACATTTGTTCTCCTTGGCCATGGAGGAAGACGTGAAAACAGCAGACACCAAAAAAGCCAACCGGGTCCTTGACCATGAAAAAGAAAACACTCGTTCCATCTGTCTCCTTGAGCAAAAAAGAAAAGTTGTTTCTTCCAACATTGATGTTCCTCCAGCAAGGTAAGGGAACGTGAGATCTCCTACGTTTCTGCCCCTAGAAGTTGGTGGAGAGCGTGCACCATCTCCCCAGTATGTAGACTCTCTTCCGTATGTGGATTTATGAAAGGTTTTCTGCCAAGAATTTTTTTTTCTGTTTCTGGTGTGAAATAGAGCAGGTGGCTTTATTCTTCAGAACTGACTTTGAGGCTTCTGTAGTTGGAACCATTGCAGCTCTAGAAAAGAATATTTTATTAGATTTTACTAAATGAATAATAAAGAGCAAAAGAGTAAATGCAGGGTGGCGCCTGTGGCTCGAGGAGTAGGGCGCCGGTCCCATATAGCAGGGGTGGCGGGTTCAAACCTGGCCCCAGCCAAAAAAAACAGTAAATGAAAAAAATAAAATAAAATAAAAGAGAATGAAACATGAAATGCAGGACTGAGCATAGCCGCTTCAAAGCAAATATACTCAGGTCTGTTGGCAAACTGGCTGTTGGCCACACTCAGCCCCTGGCCTGTTTTGTGTGAGATGAGAATGGTCTCAGGTGAAGAATTGATGACCCAGACCATAGGTGGCCTTCAAGGCCTGTAATATGTAAAAATGTTTCTTGAGCCCTGACTTATGTCATGGTAATTCTTTTAAAACAGATCCATCCTACTTGAAATATCAAAAGACATTTATCGTATTATAATCCTATGTAACCCATATCTAATGGCACTGAACCAAAGACAGTACTGTAGCAGAATGACAGTGGGACAGGAGTGGGATAAACACAGTAGACCAGTTTCCCACTTTTGTACTCATCACTCGTCTCACCTGGAAAGTAAGCTTTACCTTGGCGGGGATTTCAGTCCGTTCTGTACATGCTTCACCTCTAGCCCTTTTCTCAGTTATGTTCTACGGACTCAATAGGGTATTAGTCAGATGAAGGAGAGAAAGGAAATGTCTTAGCATGAAAGATTGCTTATTTTTAATTTGTGTGCCGTATTTTGTTGCCAAAAATCGTTTATAATGAAACTTTATAAGCAATTGTTTGAGAATTCCTGCATTTGTTCAAGTGGTTTCTGGTCTCAACCAAGGAAAACAGTACTTTTGGACAAGGAATGAGTGTGCCTTTCCCACCTGCTCACTTTCTGTAATTAGAGTTGTATTTCTTTATATATTAAGTCAAAAGTATCTTCTTTAGGCATCATTTTATCCTGCCACCAAATTTGTCAGACTGTCTAACATTATAGACCTCTTTGTTTTCCTTAACCTTTAATGGGAAATTTTCATAAGCAAACTTCTGATTACTTGGAATTACTTGCTTTCCTTTTTTTTTTTTTTCATATGAAGTACAGCTCAAATTATTTAGGATTAGCTCCTTCTACCATGGCTTGATTGTGAAATGTTTTAAAACATCTTGAACCTGTCAGGCACCTCAATTCATATCTGTTATTTGATTGACGCATAGGAAAAATGGCATATTAACAATTCGAAATGTGTAGAGCTCTATTTTTTTACTTTATTCTTAAGCCTAGGACAAAAAGCAGACTTTCAGTGTCAGATAGTTTAGTACCAACTTGTAATTCTATGGGACTTACTCTATGTAAAATTTTCATTAGGATCATTGCATATGTTAAAAAACCTGGAATTATTTCAAATTGCATAGATTATTTTAGGTAGACCTTTATTTTTTAATGTCATTCTACTTGCAATATTTCTGGAGAAAACACCGAAAGGGGAGGGAGAAAAATATTTCCTTCTTTTTCTGACTGTGGTATGTGGGATATTTCCCACCTTTTCAAATTCACTGAATGTATTTAAAAGTATGAGTCAAGTCAGTGTTATTGAAAGATTCTTAAACAGTGTGGGGAAATTAATTAAGTTTTAAATTCATTAACGTACAGCAAAATTCCCCAACGACAAGGTATAATTTAGATGCATTAACTTATTATGGGAAATACTACTTAAAACTTTAGTGGTTGAGTTATTCACTGATATACTTGTTTTCATTGCTAAAATAGGAATTTAATCATCATAAAATACAGTATTCCAGTAGTTGGTGAAATAAATTTAAAAAAAACCATGAAGGAAGGAGACATTGGAGATTATAATGATCAACTCTGGAACTCTTTCTGCTCTATTTCTGTTTACTGTTACCATATTTAATAAATGTCAACTTTCTATTATCATCTAAATAGATTGATACGATATTTTGTTTTAAAGAAACTTCTTTACCTGATATGGTAGGGAGATACAGGATTTTCCTTTTGTTTACTAAGGAGAAATGTATCTATTGGCAATATATATATATAGGCAATATAATATATTATATATTGGCAATATATTATATCTATTGTTTACTAAGGAGAACTATATCTATTGGCACTCTATAAGGAGGCTTGAGGAACTCTACAGTATAGTGAAATTTACTGGTATAAGGAAGCCTATTATAGTCATCCCTCTGTGTACACATGTTCTGTTCTTGTGAATTCAAACCACAGATTGAAAATATTTGGGGAAAAAAATCATCTATACTGAATATATAGAGACCTTTCTTATTATTCCCTAAATACTATAATGTAACAACTATTTACATAGTATTTATGTTATATTAGGTATTATAAGTAATCTAGAACCGATTTAAAATATACCAGAGGGCTGGGCCCAGAGCAAGACCCCATCTCTATAAACCAATAATAATAATATATTAAAAAAAATAAAGTATGCTGGAGGATGTTTATAGGTTGTATGCAAATACTATGCCTCTTTACATGAGGGACTTGAACATATGTGGATTTTGGTATCCATGGGAGTCCTGGGACCAGTCCCCACGGATACCAAGGGGCACCTGCACCTACATCTTATAAAATATACGTGTATATATTAAATTTGTGTATGTACTTAAAGTCTGTATGCATATTTGTATCCACATGATTATGGCAACTTACTCTCCTATAGCCAGATGTTATTTTCGGCTGATTCCTGGGGAGGCAGGATCACCAGTTTAGGCCACTTGAGTGCAGAGTTCTTCAACAGTTTAAGATCAATTTCCTGTAATGTTTCTTGCTTTGTCTTTTGCTTGTTCCCACTGTGACTAAGATTTTGGTTGAACGTTCCTTTTTATGGTCCATAAAATAAATCTGAAGTTTATTTTCTGTGGTTTGTATATTGTATTTGCTTTTTCATGTCCTGAGAGAGGTCTGTGACCCTCTCCCCACCGTAACCTCTATATCTCACTGTGGTGTAGCAGCACTGGTTTCATCTCTTGCCTCCATTCAATAGAAGTGTACTGAGTACCTGCCGTGAATTCAGTGCCCAGTTAAAAAAAGTAAATAAATAATGAATGAGACAGGGTGTCAGCCCTCCAGAAGCTTGCAGTGGAATCAGGAAGACAGATACATAAGGAGCTAATTTCATAGAACAGTTCCTCATTTGCTCCTTTCTCATTAGGACTAGATGAATTTGTAATTTGTGAGGAGAATCTTTTCATATTAGGAAAGTGATTAATTTGACACATCTATCTAAAAGCCTAATTTTCTTGTGTCTTTTTCAATTTAGGAATGAATGGAACAGAGTAGGGGGAGCTCTATGGCTGAGATCTACCATACACAATCCTTGTTTGTTTACCTGTTTTCTGAGAACCCATTTAAAAGTTGCTAGTTTCTGCTCGGTGCCTGTGGCTCAGGTGGCTAAGGCACCAGCCATATACACCTAAGGTGGCAAGTTTGAATCCAGCCTGGGCCTGCCAAAATAACAATGACAGCTGCAACCAAAAAATGGCTGGCGTTGTGGTGGGCGCCTGTGGTCCCAGCTACTGAGGAGGCTGAGGCAGGAGACTCACTGAGCCCAGGAGTTGGAAGTTGCTGTGAGCTGTGATGCCACAGCACTCTACCCAGGGGGACAGCTTGAGGCTCTGTCTCAAAAAAAAAAAGTTGCTAGTTTCAGGAAAATGGAAATTTAAATTATGAATCCAGATGTCTAATCAGGCTGGGTCATCCAGGAAACAAATGCCGAGGTAAAATTAAACACGCAAGCTTTTTATTAGGAGAAACAAGTGTGAGAGAAATGGGGCAGTGAGAAGCCAGGGCAGGTGGGAGAGGCAAGTCAGACTGGGTGCTAGAAGGAGCCCACTGACGGGAAAGGAGGGGACAGTTTTTCTGTCCTTTACAGCCTTGGACTATCTGTGTAGACCACCTGGAATCTTCATTTAAAACAAAAAATCTGTAAACTTCCTGTGAAAACGTGGCAACAGATTGTTGCTCTCAAGATCCCAAGATTATTTTTTTGAGTCATGAGAAGAAAGAGCACAAACTCTCTCCTGAGTTGCCATGGGTTGGTAGGGACAAAGGTTGTTTTTTATTTCAGATTAACTTGAGGGTATAGACGGTTGGGTTACAGTGTCTGCATTTGTTAGGTAACATCTGCATTGTAGTTGTGTGCCATATACCCTGACATTGTTCTCATTAGTTGGGAGCACACTGATCTCTAGGGACAAATCTTAATGTTGGAGAGTCCACTTACCCAGGGGATACTGCTTATTTGATTTCAAGAAGAAACACTTGTTTCTTTTCTGAGGACGATTTGGGGTTGCATTATACAGTTGAGGTACTCAAAATAGTCTTCAAATTATTCTACATTCTTCAGTAGGGAAAACTAAAGAGAGAGAGCGTGTGAGAGAGCACAAGCGAGCCGTGTTCGTCTTTGCCAAATACTGTTTCATTCCATGGACTAAAGATCAGTCATTGACAGAAACGAATGGGGAGCAGAGATCCTTAAAGTTGGGGGTATCAAGTGCTAGAGGTCTCAGTGCTAACAGTGAGGACAGTAGTCCCTCCGAGACTCTCTCTGAATATTTCATCACATTAATGTAGTCATGCTTGGTTATAAAAGGCAAAACATAACCTCTCCAAAAGAGATTGTAGATTAAGAATGAGGACTTGCTGGTTATAAATATTCAGTTTTAAGTACTTTTGACTACCTCTAGGAAGAAAAAATACTAGCTTCCTTGATCCCTACAGAGAGTTGAGGGAAATAGTCGTTACGTAAGGACAGGATTACAAAGAGAGCATATTTTCAAGGTTTATCCATGCTGTAGCATGTATAAGTTTACACTTGCCAAATGCTGTTTCATTCCATGGACATACTACATTTTATTTACCCATTCTTCAGCGGACATTTCAGGTTGGAAAGAAAGATCATGTTGAGCTGTATTGATTGTGTTAAAGATTTTTAAATTATATTTTTAAGTCAACAAGTAGGATTTTATGGAAGAGAAGGATATGGTTGTGTTAGTATTGATGAAAGATCACTTTGGCTATTACGTGTAGAATGGTCCAAGAAAGACAAGAATGCACACAGGGGAAACCGGGAACCACTGCAGTGGTGGAGAGAAGACAGCATGGTAGTTTGGACTGGGGTGATAGTTGACATGAAGAGCACCGATTCAAGATAGATTTTTGAAATGGAAGTGAGCCGCCTTGGTTGTAAGCAACAGAAAGTGGCTCTGGCTGATTTAACAAAGAGTGGAATTCTTTGGAAGACTCTCAGGTAGCTCAGAGTTGCTGGAAAGGCTGGGGAACCAGGTCAGACAAAGGACAGGAGGGTGGGCAGCTAGAGGCATAGCTTTGGGCAGCTTAATTCCCACCTTACAAATGTGTAAACAGACTCAGAAATGTTAAGGGACTCACCCAGGAACATGCATTCAACAAATGAGACACCTAAGATTTCTGACCCCATGTGAAATTTTGTTCCTTATCATCACAGTTAGTGTTTATTGGAGAATATTAACTTATTGTCATTTATAACTGTGATGCCTTAAAATGCATTGATACTTCTAGTATCACTTGCTTTCCAGGCTCTAAAAAGTCCACGGTGAGACAAGTGTTATTAGATAACCTAGATCATTAGAGCATGGCATTTATTACTCCGTTTTTGCCAGACATTGTGATTTTGAAGATACTCATGCTTAAATAGGTTGGATTGCACCCAAACACCAATTATAATTTGATTATGCAATGTAGTAACTGTCTTCTCCTTATACTTCTAAAACTAAAGAAATCCACTAGCAAACCAGTTGTAACAAGGAAAAGGGAAAAATTTGGACAGAAATATTCCTGGACTTAGCAGCGGTTTATTAGAATACTACAGATTGTTAGTTTGCAGTTAGAAGAAAAAAACATATGGTGCTGTTTTGCAGAGTTTTAAAATATAATGATGTCATATGTATCACTGGCTGTTCAGAATGAAATCATCTAATAGTCTGCCAGTCTGGGAATTGTATAGTTCGAAGGAACCTCAGAAACTCTTCACCTTCAAGTTTAAAGTTAGGAAATGACTTGAGCTGTAAGCAAACCCTGTGTATGACAGAAGACTGGGAACTACTTTGACTACCATTTTCAGTGATGTTGCCTACATTTTCTCTTGTCCTTTATACCATTTGTAGGAAAGTCTCCTCTGTCAAATGTGTGGGTAAATGAAATAAGGCAAAATTGGGATGTTTTATTTCTGCATCTCTAGAAATAGCAGCTCTTGGAGCAAATGTTTAATGTTTCAATGCATTTAAAACTTTTCAGGTCACAAATGCTGCGACCAGTATGAAACTACTGAAAAAAGGAAACAAGATCACTTTAACATTTTAGAACATTTCTTTTTTTAAAAAAAATAGAACATTGAAATTCTAAAACATTTCTCTCTAAAAAAAAATATTGGAAGGAGAATATAAATGTACCCAGCCAAGTCAGAGAAATAATAAAACTATATACTTAAGAACTGAAGCATCTTCATAAAGTAATGATAGAGCATCTTCTCCAAGAAACCTTTATGCATTTTCGTCCCTTCCCATCATCTCAGTAATTCAGGTCTGCAAGTAACTGTTGTCCCTGGTTTCTGGCTACAGTCTATCTCTTTCCTATACATCAGCCAAAATACATTCTTTCCAAAACTCAAGTACCGTCCTGTGGGTAGAGGGATGGAGACAGGAAAATGGTAGGAACCAACGTAATTGACATTAGGACTTGATGACGCGCATTGTGCTGTCCGTGCACAGTCAAGCCCTATCTTGCTGGGGAAGGTCAACAAGTAAATCAAGATTAGGTAGGGACGAAATTATTCTTTACAACATCTTCAGTTACCTGTGGGACTAGCACCCCCCATGAAAAACAGGAGATCTGAAACTGCCTTGAAAAAGAGGCAGTTCTGTCTCCCTTCTTACTGTGGAGCAAAATTTCATTAAATGGAATGGTGGGTGTTTTGTTTGTTTTAAAAATAGCCATCCTTTCCTGCCAAGTACCTACAGATGGATTTCTGTAATCTAAACGTACATATGCTAATTTTCTATGAAAATGTGCAGAGGTTAATAAGGTAAGACAGAGAACCTTTGTGAACCACCAGTTCACTTTCCCATACTAACACTAATAACACTGATTGATGTTATCTTAATTTTCTTAATTATGACTTAGGAGATCTCATGTTTTATAACAAAAATTTAGCTCATGCGGTTAGTGTGTTCATGTGTGTATTTTAGAGAGAATTTTACAGTTTTTCTGCTGGCCTTGGTTTAAAAAAAAGGAAAGAACTTTATACTCTTCTTATTTGGATTGACTTTAATTATGACATTTAAAATTCATTAATTTTCAAGAATAGTATAGAATAGCTGTTTATTATAACCACATTTTGATGCCTAATTAGAATGTGCCACCTTTTTTTTTTTAAGACATAGTCTCACTTTGTCACCCTTGGTAGAGTGCTGTGGCATCACAGCTCACAGCAACTTCATACTCTTGGATTTAAGCGATTCTCTTGCCTCAGCCTCCCAAGTAGGTGGGACAACACCCAGCTATTTTTATTTTTTGGTTGTAGTTGTCATTGTTGTTTGGCAGGCCCAAGCTGGATTCGAACCCGCCAGCTCTGGTGTATGTGGCTGGCACCCTAGCCACTGAGCTGTAGGCACCGAGCCATGCCACCTATTTAGAATTGGATTGTGAACTTGGAATTTTGGATATTAATAATGAATTTTTAAAATAATAATTTATGTCACTTTTTTACTGAAGGATATGCTTTCTGGATCACCTGGATGGTTTTGTGACAAAACACTGAAATTGCAAGGTTCAGGTATTTGCAACCATCACTTCCAAAGAGGTTTTGGATAATTAGCCGATGTCCTTCTGTGTAAATCATTGCTGGCAGCAAAATGGAGAAAATTGAACAACTGAAACTTCAGGTGTACCAGTGGCACTGTTGTCCAGAGAGACCATTGGCTTTAGTGCACAGCTTAGATATATGGGGATGTTCCAAAGTGCTTAGAAGCGCCATCCTTCCACTTTTGTAGTTACCCAGGCCGCAGGTTGCCTCTGCAAAACTGGTTTGCATTTGGGGGGTGGGGTTGTTGTTTCTTTGTTTCATATATATATTTTTAATGTTTATCATTCTATTATTTTTTAAGTTCAATATACAAATATCCATTGTATACCGTTAACACTTAGAGAATTAAAGTCAACATGACGACACAAAATATGAAATACATAGAAATAATTCTTCAGAAATATATATTATTTCTACATGGAAAACTTCTAGTTATTGAAACTATAAAAAGACACATCTGTATATATTACGAAATTGTTATTAGTGATTTTTTAGTTGTTTAGGTATTTCTTCTGTTATAACAAGTTACTGTCTTTCTAGGGATATCAGTTTACCACATAGCAAATTCAATTTGCTCTGGGGGTTCAGAAGGATTGTAGCAAACAAACAGCTGGCCCACGTATCTCATAGTGGGTGTTATTATATGTGCAAGTCTCTTCAGGCTTTCCTATATATTTTTAATAAGAGTAAACCAATAACACAATTTTGACAGTTTGTCTAGTTTGGGTTAACTTCGGATATATTTTTCACAACCTTCATCAGGTCTTACACCTAAGATTAAAGAAGGAAGGTGATAAAGTCCAAAGCAGAGAATCCATAGTCAGTCCCACGCCGCTGCTGCTCATCCTCAAGCTGTGCCGTGCGTAGACCAGTCAGCTCCTGGTATGTGACTGGGGCAGGGCTGTAGTCTGTTTTT
>CAUYTI010025425.1:0-13794 GCA_963575145.1 Galago senegalensis | reverse complement strand
CAGGTGCCCGCCACAACGCCCGGCTATTTTTTGGTTGCAGCCGTCATTGTTGTTTGGCGGGTCCGGGCTGGGGATTCGAACCCGCCACCTTAGGTGTACGTGGCTGGCGCCTTAGCCGGTTGAGCTATAGGTGCCGAGCCTAGTTGTCAGTTTTCATGATCATTTGTACTTTCTGTGCTTTAGGAAATTATTTTCTCTACCCAATAATAAAGATCTCTTTCTTTATTTCTTTTTGTAAAAATGGTTGCATCTTACCTTTAATTATTTCATCTTAGGGAAAAAAGTATTTCATCTGAATTAAAGCTACTTTGGAGCTATTTTCATACATCTTTTTTTGGGGGGGGTGGGGCTGGGTTTGAACCCACTGCATCCAGCATATGGGGCCAGTGCCCTACTCCTTTGAGCCACAGATGCCACCTATACATCTTTATTCACCATAGGGACAGCCGTTGTCCAGCTCCACTTCTTTTTTTTTTTTTTTCCTCAAGCTGTCGCCCTGGACAGAGTGCTGTCATGTCACAGCTCACAGCAACATCTAACTCCTGGGCTTAAGCAATTCTCTTGCCTCAACCTCCCAAGTACCTGGGACTACAGGCACCCGCCACAAAGTCTGGCTATTTTTTGGTTGTAGTTGTCATTGTTGTTTGGCAGGCTGAGGCTGGATTCGAACCCGCCAGCTCTGGTGTATATGGCTGGTGCCTTAGCTGCTTGAGCTAGAGGTGCTGATTATCCTGTCCCATGATGTGTGTGACATCCGTTCACATAGCAAGTCCCATGCAGGCCTAGCTCAATTTCTGGGCTCTCTATTCAGTTCTGTTTTGCTTCCCCCCGCCTTCCCCACTCCTATCCTCTCCCATTCTGTTTTTCTGCTTATCAAGACTAAGGTCCTTTGCCACTATTAACATTGATTTAATGACTATAGCCTTATTCTAACCCTTATTCTCTGGTATGGCAGCTTCCCTCCAAAATTGCCTTGGTTTTTCTTGGCTCTTCCAAATAAATATTTGGATGAGTACATTTTAAAAAATTCTATAAAGACTGTGATTTCAATCACACCATGGACATTTTAAAAAATTGAAAGATTCGGCAGCACCTGTAGCTCAGTTGGCAGGGTACTGGCCACATGCATCCAGGGTGGCGGGTTCGAACTTGACCCTGGACAGCTAAAACAACAATGACAACTGCAACAAAAAAAAATCACTGGGCGTTGTGCAGGTGCCTGTAGCCCCAGCTACTTGGGAGGCTGAGGCAAGAGAATCACTCAAACCCAAGAATTTGAGGTTGTTGTGAGCTGTGACACGATGGCACTTCATCCAGGGTGACAGCTTGAGACTCTGTCTAAAAAAAAAAAAAATTGAAATATTCAATACTTCCTCCAGAATAACTCTCTTAACATTTAATTTAAGTAACAAGAGAGTTTATAAATTAATCTAGAAAGGAGTTTCCCATGTCCGCCAATAGGCACCTCTTCCTGGCTCTCCTGGGTCTGTGCCCTCACCATGCCTGCAGCCTGCACTTATACACCTAGATCCTTCCCAGATTGCCTGTGTTTTTCAACCCTTCCTTTCCTTTCCCTGCCACTGCCCAGGCTCTGACTAACCCCATCTGAACTGGGGCAATACCCTGTAGTTCATATCCCTGCTTCTCAAGGCTCTTCCCCTGCACTCCATCCTGGTTGTTGATTAATAGTCCTAAAGGATTATTTTCATGCAGCCCCTCCCAATCTCAGAGCCAGCTCCTTCTCTCTATGGGATAAAGTACAACTCCTCAGGTGGCATGTATCAGGCCTCGCCGCAGCTGCCTAGCCCTCTCAATAGTCCCCACTCCTCCATCAGTAGCCTGGAATCCTGTCAGACCTAGCTCCTCAGTGTCTGGGGAACCTGCCTGCTCAGGAACCATCCTGGGAGGACCGCTGCCCATTCTCCATTCCCCACATCCTACCTGCTCTGCCTGCAACAAGGCAGCTTGCTTGACTACCAGACCCAGAGTGGTCTACTTTGAACATCCTTGGGGTTTATATTTGCACATCTTGTAGCAAAGCAATGTGAGAACCATTTTCACTGTACAAGGCAAGGTTTTTCAATCTGAACATCACTGATGCTTTGGCTGAAACAATTCTCTGTCATGGAGGGCTGTCCTGTACAGCATAGGGGATTTAACAGCTTCCCTGGCCTCTGGCCACTAGCTGCTAGAAGCACCTCCAGTGTGGCAAAGAAAGTTGTCTCCAGACATTGCCAAATGTCCCTGGGCTGACAACTACTAGTGTGAGGGAAGACTTGTGCTACCAGCTGCATTCTCTAAATGGGCTGCTCTCACAGCAGGATGTGTGGCATCCATCTGCTAGCACTAACCATAGAGCAGCTACCAGGCGTCTTTGGACACTCTGGCAGCTAAAACTACTCGTGTTCAGAGCATCTGAAAAGAACCTGTTCATAGCCCAAGGACATTGCCCATGTCTGCCTCCAAAAGAGTCCTGACAACATCCTGTTGCTCAGAAGAGTCCATTCCATAAGGTGACAGCAAGAAGAAGGCTGGGAAAAGACTTAAATGTACTTTAGAGATGCAGACTTTTATCCAACATCCCAGAGGCAGTCATGCTGCAGGAAAGCAAAATAAAATGTGGATGAGCTGCTTTTTCTCTAAAGATGCTGGGGCCATTTGATTCTCAGTGTTTTGGGTATCCAAGGAACAAGTTGAGTCTCATTCTCTGCCTTTCACTTTCTTTCTTTCTTCTTTTTTTTTTTGAGATGGAGCCTTAAGCTGTCACCCTGGGTAGAGTACCGTGGCATCACAGCTCACAGCAACCTCCAACTCCTGGGCTCAAGTGATTCTCCTGCCTCTGCCCCCCAAGTAGCTGAGACTACAGGCACCCACCACAATGCCTGGCTATTTTTTGGTTACAGTCATCATTGTTGTTCGGTGGGCCCGGGCTGGATTTGAACCCGCCAGCTCAGGTGTATGTGGCTAGTGCCTTAGTCGCTTGAGCCACAGGCGCTGAGCCTGCCTTTCACTTTCTAAAGCACTTCAATAATAGGCTCTCTTTGGCTGACACTGTGAAAACACTTCTATAGGTTCACCTGAATTTTCAGCACATCTCTCACAATAACCACTCCTATAGGAAGATGGAGGCCTTTTCCCTATAAGAACATTCTTTATACCTCCAGGAGACCTGACAGGGCTTGGATCAGTTAGGCAACATCTTGAATTGTCCCCCAATTTTTTTTTTTTAAGACAGAGCCTGAGGCTATTGCCCTGGGTGGAGTGCTATGGCGTCACAGCTCACAGCAACCTCCAACTCCTGGGCTTAAGCCATTCTCTTGCCTCAGCCTCCCAAGTGGCTGGGACTACAGGCACCCACCACAACACCCAGCTATTTTTTGGTTGTAGTTGTCATTGTTGTTTGGCAGGCCTGGGCTGGATTTGAAACCACCAGGTCTGATGTATGTGGCTGGCACCTTAGCAGCTTGAGCTACAGGCGCTGAGCCCCCAATTTGTTATTGTTTTTGCTCTAAGAGGGTCTTGCTCTGCTGCCGAGGCTGGAATACAGTGGCATATTTATAGCTTATTGCAGCCTCAAACTCTTGGACTCAAGTGATCCTCTCACCTCAGCCTTCCAGGTAACTCTCACTACAGGTACATACCACTGTAACTGGCTAATTTAAAAGAAATTATTTTTTAAAGATAGGGTCTTGCTATATTGCTTAGGCTGGTCTTGAACTCCAGGCGCCAAGCCATCTTTCCACCTCAGCCTCCCAAAGTACTGGGATTATAGGTATGAGCTATTATACCTGGCTGGTATCCTCACTTTGAATGGAGCTTTGAGGTTGAGGTTTGTGGGGGCCCAATATATAGGTCTGTCCGCTGGGCTAGGGTGCCATACTGACACTACTGGGCCCACTGACTTCTTGAGGTCTTGCTCTTCTCCCAGGCTTTGACTATGATGGACGCCAGCTCAGTCATCTCCCAGGCTGTCCAGGTTGACCAGCTTAGGCCCCCTCTCCTCAGCTCCCCTCAGCTGTCCTGACTTCCCTCCTTTTAATTTCCTCTAGGGAGAGTCTCTAGCTCACCTCTCAGGAGTTGGGCTGCCGTGGGAGGGTAGGAGAAACAGGCAGACGGGATACTGTAATTGGTCTCCAGCACCTGCAGAAGATCTGCTGTGTACCTGCAGAGATACCAGTGTGTGTTCAGAACCATGGGGGATGGAGGCAAGAGGGTGGCACATTGGACCCTGGTTGCGTGAACTTCTGAACTCACATAATCTTCTTGCCTCAGCCTCCTGAATAGCTAAAATTATGGGCATGAGCTACCATGCTTGCCTTCGACCCCAGTTTCTTAATACTCTTTCAAATGCTCCTGAGTACAGGGGCTTGTTCCTTTCCCCTTAGGACCTTTTCTTAGGTGTAGTGGAGAATTGGCCCAGACTAGTGTGTAAGGTCTGGCTGCAGTGCTCAAATAGCCCACAGTCAATTCTCTCCACTCTCCTCTGGGTAGCAACCCCAGGGCTGACCAGGGAGAAAAAGCAGGATCTGGGAGCAAGAGGGGTCCTTAGCAAAGGAATGGGTCCCCAGCTGGCCAGCTGTGAATTACCTCTGGGAATGCTTTCCACAGCCCTACCTCTAGGATCTTTTTCTCCCCAGACTGGGGGGCAAAGCCAAGGCCCCGAGATGTCCCACACTGGCCCAAACCAACATTGTCCCTGAAGACCTAGGAGATAGCCAGATTGTTCTCAGTCCTGTCTCATTCTGTGACTGAGAGCCAAAGGGCTCTGCAAGGAGATAGGGACAGGCTGGAGCGATAAGGGACACTGTTGCTTAGCAACAGGCCCAGGGCCTGCCACCCTCACTTACCTGGGATCAAGCTTTATCTGAGTCCTGTCTGGCTCCATTGCCTCCTTTCTCTACAGCAATTCTGGCAACTGAGGGCCAAGGAGGGGCAGGTAGGGCAGGTGGCTTGGCGCCTACTGTGCTGCTGGCCTTTCCAGAGCACAGCGTCTTCCCCTCTGGCCCTCTCCCTTCTCAGGCCTCTCGTCCCAACTTTGAATCAGAGTTCACGCTGGAGGAATTTGATCTTCTAGGCTGGCAGAGTTCCCTGGTTTCTGACTCCTCCTAGGTGTGGTCCCTCCCATCCTTCTTGGACAAATGCCTTTGGCCAGTCCTTGCCCCTCGCCCGCCCCAATCCTGTATTCCCCTTTTTGGAGCCTCCTAGGGTGGCTGGACTGACAACAGAATTCCCTCTCCCCAGGGCCAAGATGGGGGCAAAGTCCTCACTGTTCGGTGCAATGCTCCTGGTCAGCAAGCCCTGTAGAAGCTCTCTGGAACTCAGGCTCTGGCACCTGAAGATGAGAGACTCAGGGCTGAGGCCTCAGCTGTGCTGGTGCTGTGGGATGGCACACAGATGGCAGGACTGCTTGGAAGAGTCTGATGAAGCTCATGTAGGCTTCCCAAAGCCTAGTCCATTACATCCCAATGACCGGGTTATCTGGACAAACAGCTGGGCCTGAAAACGCAGCCAAGTAGAGGCTGTAGTTAGGATGATGGTGACAGAGTGAGATTTTAGATCACTTTGACAGGTTTTTTAAACTGTCAAATTACATGCTTATGAACTATTTTATTGATTGATGGTTTCTCTTCTCTCCCAAATAGATTTCAACTTCTTAGAGGCCAAATACAATGTCTTGTACTGTGGTACCCCTACATTCCTGGCACAGGGCCTGACATATACTAAATACTTCTTAGAATTGGATTGCATAACTGGTAAAGGAATAAAATCAGGGTAACAGTAGCAGCTGGTGTCTGTTGAACATGTCTGGTGTGCCAGGTGCTAGAGGAAATGCAGTATTTTCCTTACCTCATTTAAACCTTACAACATTTGCCAGCAGTCTCTGGTAAAATAAACAACAATAAAAAAAAAAAAAAGGAGGAGAAGAAGAAGGAGGAGGAAGGAAGAAAAAACCTTACAATTAGGCCAGGTATGGTGGCTCACCCCTACAATCCTAGCACTCTGGGAGACCAAGGCAGGAGGATCCCTTGAGCTCAGCACTTTGAGAGCAGCTTGAGCAAGAGCAAGACACCACCTCTACTAAAAATAGAAAAATTAGCTGTGTGTGTGTGTTTTTTTTTTTTTAAATATGGAACGCTTCACGAATTTGCGTATCATCCATGTGCAGGGGCCATGCTAATCTTCTCTGTATCGTTCCAATTTTAGTATATGTGCTGCCGAAGCGAGCACCTGTGTGTTGTTATGGGTGCCTGTAGTCCCAGCTACTAGGGAGGCTGAGGGAGAAGGATTGCTAGAGCCTAAAGTTTGAGGTTACTGTGACCCAGACTGAGACCCTGACATTCTAACACCAGGGACAGAGTAAGAATCTGTCTCAAAAAATAATAGGGTGGCGCCTGTGGCTCAGTGAGTAGGGTGCCAGTCCCACATACCGAGGGTGGCGGGTTCAAACCCGGCCCCAGCCAAACCGCAACAAAAAATAGCCGGGCATTGTGGTGGGCACGTGTAGTCCCAGCTACTTGGGAGGCTGAGGCAAGAGAATAGCTGAAGCCCAAGAGTTGGAGGTTGCTGTGAGCTGTGACATCACCACACTCTACCCAGGCAACAGCTTGAGACTCTGTCTCAAAAACAAACAAACAAACAAACAAAAAAATAATAAAATCTTACAATCACTTTTACATGGTAGTACTATTCTTATTCCCATTTTAGATATTTAAAAAACTGAGGTTGAGGGCAGCACCTGTGGCTCAGTGAGGAGCATGCTGGCCCCATATACCGAGGGTGGTGGGTTCAAGCCCAGCCTCGGCCAAACTGCAACAAAAAAATAGTTGGGCATTGTGACAGGTGTCTATAGTCCCAGCTACTTGGGAGGCTGAGGCAAGAGAATCACCTAAGCCCAGGAGTTGGAGGTTGCTGTGAGCTGTGATGTCACAGCACTCTACTGAGGGTTAATAAGTGATTAATTAATAATTAATCACTGGGAAAGCATTCCCAGGTTAATAATTGTTTTCTGTCTCAAAAAACCCAAAAACCAGAAAACAAAAACCTGAGGTTCAGAGAGGTTAAGAAACCAGGTTAGACAGAGAGCCATGGGGTTGTGGAGAGAGACAAAAGAGATCTGGGGGAGGTTGAGGTTCCGGTAAAGATTTGAGACAGTGAGAAAAGGGCCCATGAGAGGGTTGAAAGAGTCACTTCTAGGAAGGCAGAGGAGGCGCTGGGCTGGTGAGTAGATAGCAGCAGAGGAAGCAATTGCTGGCAATTACAAAGAGGACTCTCTACTCCTGTCACCAACCACCTCAAAGTATCTCCCAAGGGTAGAGCAGAGTCCTCTCTTTTTGCTCTCCTCCTAAAGTACAGTTCTTGGGATAGGCAGTGTAGTCATTCAGGAGTCTCAGGGGTCCAGTGACCTTCTGAGGTATAGGGATGGGCAGGAAATGGAAGGCAAGGGCAATGACCCCAGAGGGCCAATGACCTTGGTCCCACCCTGGCAAAGACCATGACTCAGCTTCCTCAAACCATTTCCCTAGGAATATTCCCTAGTTTATTCACCTCTAGCTGGCTGAGAGGGCTTGAGCTTAATTACCCAAAGTCCTGAACTTTAGACTTCCTCAGACATGATAACAGGGCATGAAGTCGTTCTCAGAAACTTCTTCAGGACAGAGTAAGGAGTGGGGAAGGGAGGTGAGGAGGCTTGAAGATCAGGAAAGAGTCAGGAGAGGTCAGCAGCTGGGCTGGGACTGATGCTTCCTCAGCTGGGCAGTAGAGACTGGGAGACCCGGGGGGGGAGGCTGCACACAGCCCAAATGGGGCAGCAAATGAGGGAGGAAAAACGGCAGAGTGTGGGCCAGAGGTAGGGCTTTAGTTCTGATGAGTGCTTCTACCTCACCCCAAATCCCTAAGCGACCTCTTATATGCATGGCCTGGACTAGACCTGGGGAAGGCCCTAATGCAACTCCAGCCCATCTTAGCTAAGTCTTCTCAGGAGAAGATGACAGGGGTCAGCCAACTCTTGGTAGTTGGGGACTGCTAACTGTCCAACACTGATTTTTAGAACCAGGAAGAACAAATTCTCGTTTTTTTTTTTTTTTTTTTGGAGACAGTCTCATTCTATTGCCCTGGGTACAGGGCTGTGGTTTCATCTTAGATCAAAGCAACATCAAACTCTCTGTCTCAAGTGATCTTCTTGCCTCAGCCTCCCAAGTAGCTGGAACTACAGGTGCCCACCACACCTGGCTATTTTTAGAAATGGGGTCTCAATCTTGTTCAGCCTGGTCTGGAACTCCTGAGTTCAAGCAAACCACCTGCCTCAGTCTCCTAGAATGATAAGATTATAGGCATGAGCCACCATGCCCAGCCTATTTAGTTTTGAGACAGAGTCTCACTTTGATGCCCTAGGTAGAGTGCCATGGCATCATAGCTCACAGCAACCTCAAACTCCAGGGGTCAAATGGCCCACCTGCCTCAGCCTGGCTAGTAGCTGGGACTACAGGTGTCTCACAATGCCTAATTTTTCTTTTTATTTTTGGGACAAAGATTTGTTGTTCTTGGTAGAGTGCCATGGCTTCATAGCTCACAGCAACCTTAAACTCCTGGGCTCAAGCCATCCTCTTGCCTCAGCCGCTCAAGTAGCTAGGACTACAGGTGCCTGCCATAATACTCAACTAGTTTTTCTATTTCTAGTAGAAATGGGGGGGGGGCTCTTGCTTTTGCTTAGGGTGGCCTTAAACTCCTGAGCTCAAGCAATCCACCTGAGTGGATGAGCCTTAGCCTCCCAGAGTGCTAGGATTACAGTTGTGAGCCACCGTGCCCATCCCAGAAGTTTTTTTTAAAACAAAATACTGCCATTTTAATTTATAATTATAGTATATTTACCTAAGATTCAAGGGATTTGGAGTCCAAGTTTTGTTCCACTATTGTGTGACATTGAACAACTCTCTCAAACTCTTTGAATCTCAGGAGAACTGTAATAAAATGCAAGGGTTGAATCAGGCTACCTTCAATATCCCTTCTAGCTCAGTTACTCTGTCATTCCATTAAATTACGATAACCTGCTACAAATAGGTCTGAGGCAATCTGAAGTCTTAAAACCAGATCTCAAATTAAAAACAAAATCTTAGATTAATAATTGAAATAGTAACTGATATTTAGGTTTGGGATATTTACTGTTGTCATTTAAAACCTTAATTGTTCATTATTCTATTTTTCAAGGTTAATTTCTTTTGTGAGGAAAATCTTTTTTTAAGGGCCCGGTGAGGTGGCTCACACCTGTAATCCTAGCACTCTGAGAGGCCGAGGCAGGTGGATTGCCTGAGCTCTGGGGTTCAAGACCAACCTGAGCCAGAGCTAGACTTTATCTCTAAAAATAGCTGGGCATTGTGGCAGCTGCCTGTAGCCCCAGCTACTTGGGAGGCTGAGGCAAGGGGATCCCTTATGTCCCAAAGTTTGAGGTTGCTGTGAGCGGTGATGCCAGAGCACTCTACCAGGGCAACAAAGTGAGACTCTGTCTCAAAAAAAATAAAAAATCCTTTTTTTAACAAAAAAGACATTTTCAAAATAGCCATATTTTCTGTGATTTTAAGGCTGTATCTACATATATGGTCCTATGATTCTAAAAACCTTTCATATTCTTTCATAACACAGAAAAGTTTTTTAGACTCAGGTAGCACAGTGGTTATGGCGCCAGCCACATACACCAAGGGTGGCAGGTTCAATCCAGGCCTGGGCCAACTAAACAACAATGACAACTGCAACAAAAATAGCTTAGCATTGTGGTGAGCACCTGTAGTCCCAGCTACTTGGGAGGCTGAGGCCAGGCTTAAGCCCAAGAGTTTGAGGTTGCTGTGAGCTGTGACACCATAGTACACTACAGATGGTGACATAGTAAGACTCTGTCTTAAAAAAAAAAAGCTTTTTTAAAGTTTGTTTTTGATTTTTCTTTTTTGTGAGACAAAGTCTCATTCTGTTGGCAGCAACATTAACTTCTGGGCTCAAGCAATCCTCCTGCCTCTTCCTCTGATTGAGGACACCTATAGCTGGTACTATAGGTGTCCATTACAACATTGAGCTAATTTTTCTATTTTTAGTAGAGATGAGGGTCTCACTCTTGCTGAGGCTAGTCTTGAACTCCTGAGGTCAAGCAGTCAATCTATTTGCCCCTGCCTTCCCATGTGCTAGGATTATAGTCGTGAACCACCACACTGGCCAAAAAATTCTTTTTCATTTCATTTTTTTGACCTAATTTCTCCAACAAAATTATATGATAACACAATGTGACACCTGTCACTTCAGTTTACGTTTCCTTAGTATAAGAGTCACTTTTGAAAAATAAAAAAATAAAAAAACTGGGTTTTATTGGGGCACAGTGGCTCATGCCTATAATCCAAGCACTCTTAGAGGCTGAGGCAGGTGGATTACTTAAGTTTAGGAGTTGGGGACCAGCCTGAGCAAGAGTGAGGCTCTATTTTCAGTCTCTACTAAAAATAGAAAAAATAGCTGAATGTTGTGGTGGGCATCTGTAGTCCCAGTTACTGTGAAGGCTGAGACAAGAGGATCATTTGAGCCAGAGAGTTTGATGTTGCTGTGTGCTAAGATGACACCATCACATTTTACCCAGGGTGACAGAATGAGACTGTGTTTCAAAAAGAAAACAAAAAAGCCCCCTGGGCCTCATTGATTTTTCCCAGGCCTCCTCAATCATTCTCTTGCTTTAAAAAAATGTATTGGCTGGGCACAGTGGCTCATGCCTGTAATCCTAGCACTCTGAGAGGCCTAGGTGGGTGGATTGCTTGAGCTCAAGGGTTTGAGACCAGCCTGAATAAGAGTGAGACCCTGTCTCTACTAAAAATAGAAAAAATTAGCCAGGTGTTGTGGCAGGCACCTATAGTCTCAGGTACTCAGGAGGATGAGGCAAGAGAATCATTTGAGCCCAAAAGTTTGAAGGTGCTATGAGCTGTGACACCACAGTACTCTACCCAGGGCATCTATTAATAGAGCTTGGCTAAGAAAAGATACATTCATTCATTCTTCTATTCAACAAATGTTTATTAAGTATATTCAATATGCCAGATACTGTTCTAAGTTCTGGGAAATTAGTATGAGCAAAACATACCAAGTTTCTGCAAGTGTGCTTGCCTGAGTACGGGTGTGTGTGTGTGTGTGTGCACATTTGTGCACATATATGCCAAAATGACAGAAGGTACCACTTGAACAGAGAATTCAATGAAGTAAGGAGGAAGCTCTATGAATATTCGTGGTGGAGAATTCTAGGAAAAGGGAACAATAAAGAACTGTTCTATACCAAGTATACTTTAGAATCAGCAAGGAGACCAAGGTGCCTGGCTGGCATGGAAGTAAGAAAGGGCTGAATGTTAGGAGATAAGGTCAGAAAATTAGTGGGGTCAGATCAAGTAGGGCCTTGAAGGCCATGGTCAAGACTTTGGCTGCTACTCTGAGGGAGACAGGAAGCAATTGGAAGGGTCTGAGCTGAGGCTATGATTTAAGTTTTATTAATTAATTAATATATTTATGGAGAAGGAGTCTCTGTTGCCTAGGCTACAGTATTGTGGCATCTGCGTAGCTCACAGAAATCTCAAATTCCTGGGTTTAAGCAATCTTCCTGCCTCAGTCTCTGGAGTAGCTAGGACTATAGGCACCCAGTTAATTTTTTCTACTTTTAGTAGAGATGGGGTCTTGCTCTTGCTCAAGTTGATCTGGAGCTCTTAAGCTCAAGGGATCCTCCCTCCTGGACCTTCCAGAGTGCTAGGATTATAGGTGTGAGCCACTATGCCAGGTTCTATAATCTAAGTTTTAAAAATAGAATACTGGGTGGCACCTGTGGCTCAAAGTAGTAGGGCGCCAGCCCCATATACTGGTGGTAGGGTCAAACCTGGCCCCAGCCAAAAAAAAAAAAAATCTGCAAAAAATAAATAAAAATTTAAAAATTTTAAAAATAAAAATAAAAACAGAATACTGGCTGAGGCCAGGCACTATGGCTCACACCTATAATCCTAGTACTCTGGGAGGCCTAGGCAGGTGGATTGCCTGAGCTCACAGGTTGGAGACCAGCCTGAGCAAGAACAACACCCTATCTCTAAAAATAGCTGGATGTTGTGGCAGGCACCTGTAGTCCCAGCAACTTGGGAGGCTGAGGCAAGAGAATCACTTGAGCCCAAGAGTTTGAGGTTGCTGTGAGCTATGATGCCATAGCACTCTACCAAGGGCAGATTGAGACTCTGCCTCAAAACAAACAAGAAACAGAATACTGATTACTAATTGGAGCAGTGTCTACCAAGAGCCAAGGGCAGAAGATGAACAGGTCAGTTAGGAGGCTGTGCAATATAGGAGGCTATTGCAATATCCACACAAGAGAGGGTGGGGCTTGGCCTGGTGAGATTCTATTTTGAAGGTACAGCTGATTAACTAAGTATGGAATATAAACTAAAGACAGGAGTGAGATGACTCCAAGGTTTTGATCTGAACAATAGGATGAAGGATGGCCCTAATTACTGAAATAAAGAGCACCTTTGGAGAAGAAAGGTTTTGGAGGAAGCAGTCCAGGGATTGGCTCCAGAAAGGTTAAATGTGAGATGTCTATTAGCACCAAGTGCAGGTCTAATGTTGTCTGCGCACCATGAAAGCATGAATCTGGAGTTCAGGAGAGAGATAGAGGCTAATAATTTGGGAGTTAAGGCTGGGCACATTGGCTCACACCTATAATCCTAGCACTCTAGGGGGCTGAGGTAGGAGGATCACTTGAACTCAGGAGTTCAAGATCAACCTGAGCAAAACCAAAACCCCATCTCTGCTAAAAATAGAAATAATTAGCCTGGCATTACGGTAGGCATTTTGTAGTCCCAGCTATTTGGGAGGCTATGGCAGGAAGATCACTTGAACCCAGTAGTTTGAGGTTTCTGTGATCTAGGCTGGCACTGTGGCACTCTAGCTAGGGCAACAGAGTGAGACTGTCTAAAAAAAAATTTTTTTTAAACTTACTGCAAGGATAATAGATGACTTCAATCCAAAGACTTTGTAACAAGCCTGGTGGTGTGCACCTGTAGTCCCAGCTACTGGGGAGCAGAGGCAAGAAGATAGCTTAAGCCCAGGAGGTAGGGGTTGTAGTATGCTATGACTGTGCCACTGTACTCTAGCCTGGAAGAAAAATAAAAGACATTTATAGGAAGAAGGAAAGGAAGAAACAAATAAGAAAAAGAGAGGGGGGCAAAAGAAAAGACAATTGGACCTCTGAATGATAGAGCCTGAGTCAGCTTGATGAATACCTAGGAGAAATCTTAATCTGGTTAAAATCTATGAGATGTTATCAAGTACACTAATCACACCTCAGAAGCAGCTAGTAAATTAGCACACATGAAAAGTCCCAGACCAGGCTTTCACATAGGTTTTTTTTTTTTCAGTATCTCTTTTTGACTGAGTTAATCTTTAAAGTTATGTCCTGATTATGTTGTAGGTTATTTTTTGGTCAATATCATTAATTAAAGGTGTTTCCTAATTGATCACTTTACACATTCTTGTAGATAGTGGAAATTAGGCATAGGCTTAATTTTTACAAGACATACAGTGACGATTACTAGCTATTGTATAGACATTGATACTGGTCCTTTTTTTTTTTTTTTTTTTGAGACAGAGCCTCAAGCTATCCCCCTGGGTAGAGTGCTGTGGCATCACAGCTCACAGCAACCTCCAACTCCTGGACTCAAGCGAGTCTCCTGCCTCAGCCTCCCAAGTAGCTGGGACTACAGGCACCCACCACAAAGCCTGGCTATTTTTTGGTTGCAGCCGTCA
>CAUYTI010025423.1:0-25023 GCA_963575145.1 Galago senegalensis | reverse complement strand
GTTTTATTTTGGCTGATAAGATTAAGCACGTCTGTTTAGCTAGTTCCTCTACTCAAAGATTTCAGTGACAGCACTATGTTGAATAGTAATGGTGTCAGAAGACAACCTTATCTGGTTCTAGTTCTAAGTGGAAAAGCTTTCAGTTTAACTCCATTCAGTAAAATATTAGCTGTGGGTTTGTCACAGATAGCTTCAATCAGTTTAAGAAATGTGCCACCTATCTCTATGTCTAAACTCTTCAGTGTTCTAATTAGAAAAAGATACTGGATTTTATCAAATGCTTTTTCTGCATCTATTGAGAGGATCATATAGGCTTTGTTTTTGCTTCTATAGATATGGGAAATAACGTTTATGGATTTATGTGTGTTAAACCAGCCTTGCATCCCTGGGATGAAACCTACTTGATCATGATGTATGACTTTTTTGATGATAAGCTGTAATCTATTGGCTAGGATTTTGTTGAGAATTTTTATATCTATATTAATTAGTGAAATTAGTCTGTAATTCTCCTTTTTAATTGGGTTTTTTCCTGGTTTTGGCATCAAGGTGATGTTTGCTTCATAGAAAGTGTTGGAAGAAGATTCCTTTTTCCTCAGTTTTTGGGAATAATTCTGAAGTATAGAAATAAGCCCTTCTTTGAAGGTTTGATATAATTCTGGTATGAAGCCATCTGGACCAGGGCATTTTTTTGTTGGGAGATTTTTTATAGTTTCTTTGATCTCAGTGCTTGAAATTGGTCTTTTCAAGAGATTTTTTTCATCTGGGCTAAGTCTAAGGAGAGAGTGTGATTCCAAATATTGATCCATTTCCTTCACATTGTCAGATTTCTGGGCATAAAGTTTCTGGTAGTAAACAGAGATAATCTCTTATATCTCTGTGGCATCAGTTGTTATTTCCCCTTTATCATTTCTGATTGAGGTTACTAGAGATTTTACTTTTTTATTTCTAGTTAGTCTAGCTAAAGACAAGAAAATAAAGAGCATCCAAATGGGAGCAGAGGAGGTCAAACTCTCCCTCTTTGCTGATGATATGATCTTATACGTAGAGAACCCCAAAGACTCAACCACAAGACTCTTGGAAGTCATCAAAAAATACGGTAATGTCTCAGGATATGAAATCAATGTTCGCAAGTCAGTTGCCTTTGTATATGCCAGTAACAGCCAAGATGAGAGGCTAATTAAGGACATAACTCACTTCATCATAGCCCCAAAGAAAATGAAATGCCTAGGAATATAACTGACAAAAGAGGGGAAGGACCTCTATCAAGAAAATTATGAAGCCCTAACAAAGGAAATAGCAGAGGACTTTAACAAATGGAAAAACATACCATGCTTATGGCTGGGAATAATCAACATTGCTAAAATGTCCATACTTCCCAGAGCAATCGGCCAATTCAATGCCATCCCTATTAAAATACCAACATCCTATTTTCAAGACTTGGAAGAAATGATTCTGTGTTTTGTATGGAACCAGAAAAAAACCTGTTTTTAGGCAGTTTTTAGTAATAAAAACAAAGCTGGGGGTATCACCATACCAGATTTTAGGCTGTACTACAAGGCCATAGTGGTCAAGACAGCATGGTACCAGCACAAAAATAGAGACATAGACATTTGGAATTGAATAGAAAATCCGGAAATAAAACCAACAACTTATTACCACCAATATACTTGCCTTTAAGTACAGAATTCAATATAAAACTCACTCTGTTTATCTTTGATAAATCAAACAAGAATGTACACTGGGAGAAAGACTCCCTATTCAATAAATGGTGCTGGGAGAACTGGATATCCACATGTAAAAGACTGAAACTGGACCCGCACCTTTCTCTGCTCACAGAAATTAATTCAAGATGGATAAAGGACTTAAACTTAAGGCATGAAATGATAAAAATCCTCAAAGAAAGCATAGAAAAAACATTGGAAGATATGGGCCTGGGGAAAGACTTTATGACGAAGACTGCCGTGGCAATTGCAACAACAACAAAAATAAACAAATGGGATTTAATTAAACTGAAAAGCTTCTGTACAGCCAAGGAGATAACAACTAAAGCAAATAGACAACCTACCCAATGGGAAAGGATATTTGCATATTTTGAATCAGACAAAAGCTTAATAACTAGGCTCTATACAGAATTTCAATTAATCCACATGAAAAAAGCCAATGATCCCATATATCAATGGGGAAGAGAGATGAATAGAACCTTCTCTAAAGAAGACAGACGAATGACTAGCAAACATGAGAAAATGCTCATCATCCCTAATTATTAGAGAAATGCAAATTAAAACCACCCTGAGATATCATCTGACCCCTGCGAGAATGGCCCACATCACAAAATCTCAAAACTGCAGATGCTGCCATGAATGTGAAGAGAAAGGAACACTTTTACACTGCTGGTGTGACTGCAAATTAATACAACCTTTTTGGAGGGAAGTAGGAAGAAACCACAAAGAACTCAACCTAGACCTCCTGTTTGATCCTGCAATCCATTATTGGGCATCTATCCAGAAGGGGAAAAAACCTTTTATTATAAAGACACTTGTACTAGACTGTTTATCGCAGCTCAATTTATAATCGCTAAAATGTGGAAACAGCCTAAACGCCTCTCAACCCAGGAATGGATTAACAAGCTGTGGTACATGTACACCATGGGATACTATTCAGCCATTAAAATAATGGAGACTTTGCAGCATTTGTATTAACCTGGATGGAGGTGGAACACATTATTCTTAGTGAAGCATCACAGGAATGCAGAAGCTCGAATCCTATGTATTCAATTTTGATATGAGGACAATTAATGACACAGTGAGGGGTGGGGTAAGGGGAAAGCAGACAGAGAAAGAAGGAGGGAAGGGTGAGGGAAAGAATTAAAAAAAGAAAATAGTGACTAATTCTCACATAAATTGGACTTAATTTTGACCAAAGTACATTATTTGAACAATAATTTCTTATTCAACTTGTTAATGTGTTGTTTAGGATACTGCATCCTCATTTATAAGTGAAATATGTTTGTAATTTCCCTTTATAGTAATTTTTTTTCCAATTTTAGTATCAGGTATATCCAGATGAAGTAGAATGATTTTGAAGTATTTCTTCTTTTTCTATTGTCTATAAGATTTGGCATGATCTGTTTTTTGAAATTATCTTCTATTTTTATTTATAAAAATAAATATTCTCTATTTTTTGAGACTTTGAAAAAAAAAAAAAGAATTTAACTGATGACTCCATACTGAACCTCAGAGTCAAAGCGTTCTATGATAGACATACTTCTGACAATGTGAATGTTACTGTTTTTGCATTATTATTATTGCTCAATATTTCGTTGCAGGAATCATTTGGTTTCTTTTCTGATTGTATTTATCTTTGTTCCTTCTTTACCAGGTTTTTTTTTCTAGTCCTTATCTTAAACACTGTTATTGTTACTAAATTTTAAGCCTCTTTACTTTTGTGAAGGCAAAAAGTGGAAATCAAATAAACACATGTACATGTAAAAAAACAAAATTAGTGTCACAAATTAATAAATTATTGCTGTCATAAATTACACAAATTAATAAATTATTGCTGAAAAAAAAGATTTCAGTGATAATCAGTACTCTAATTTATTACACCCAACCTCCTGGTTCTGGGTTTTAGAGGGTTCTACAAACCCTAAGGCTCAACCTAGGGCTCTCTAGGGCTCAACCTCTTCCTAAAGCACTGGTTCTTAATTTGGGAGGCATTGCTGAATCCCTGGGGAGCTTTGTAAATTATAGATGCCTTTGCACATACCCTAAAATAGATGGAGCATGTTAATTATACCATTGTGTGTGTGTGTGTATATATATATATATATAAAATTATATCCTGTCACTTACCTGGCTTCTCTAATTAAGTGGATTTGAATTTTGAAAAAAAAAATCACTTTGGCTACAGTGCGAAGAAAAGATTTAAGAACACAACAACAAGAGAACATCACAAATGGAAAAGTAGGGGGAAGTAATCAAGAGAGTTCTATAGAAAAGTTTTTATAGTCTTTGATCATTGATTAAATTAACTTACTTACATATATATACCATGTGTGAGACCTCTGCGTGCTCTGAGCACAAGGGGAAAGGCAGTGTATAAAAGCAAAAGTAAACAAAACCAAAATTCGCTTTTGATCTCTGATGGTTCACAATGGGAGAGAGAAAATAAACAAGCAGCTGTAATATAGGCATATTGGGAAAATGGACACGGCATAGAGAAATACAAGTCAATTATTCTGAGGAAATAGGGAACAGATCATGTGGAGAAGATTTTTGGAATAATTAATAGGGTAAATAATTTTTAGGAAAAATAATGAGGTTGCCTGGGTCCCACTCCCAGAGATTCTGATTTAATTGGTCAGAGCAGGACCTGGACATCTTTTGCAAACTTTGGCAAAGCTCCCGCATTGATTTGAATGTATAGTCTGTGCTGAGAAGCGCTGCCATATGGTCCTTTCCCACCACTTCCAGCTGGTGGTGGGGCAATGGAAAGGACAGTCCCCTAGGAAGCCTGGCCCAACTCTCCATCTCCCTAACAGTAACAAAAGAGAACAAAGATTAAGGCTCTTTTCTTTTGTTTGTTTTTTCAGCAGGTCCCATGCTAAGTATTTCATATTTCTCAGTGTTTCTCAACTCTGGCTGTAAATTAAAATTACTTAGGAGGCTCTACAAAAGTGCTAGAGTCTTGGTTTTGACCCCAGACTAATTAAATCAGAATCTTTGATGTGAGGCTTGGATGGGGTGGGGGAGGGGGGGCGGAGAGAAAGAGAAACTGTTTTTGCAGCTGATTCTGATAAGCAGGATAATTGAGAGCCACTAGCTTTGGACTTTATAAGGTGCTCTCGTAGTTATATTTATAAACCCATTCTCTTATGGAGTCTCCATTCTCTAGGCCAGCAAGCCTGTTTGGCATTTTCTGAAAACACTGCATACCTCTGGGTGCCCTATTTTCCAGGCTAGAATGGCTTCCTCAGCCATCTCTTTGGGAAACCTACCCATCATTAAGATCCTTGCACTCCAGAAAGGACTTGCTGAATTCTCTTACCTGCAATATAATGTCTTTTCAGAATTGTGATGCCCTCTTAGTTCTGGCTTTTATGGATATTTTTCTTAGGACCTTTTCCCTCTGTCAATTTACAACTTTGATGTGTCCTTTAGGCTATAAAAGGACCCCACTGAAATACCATTTTTCCTGTGAATATTTCACTTTGGTAGGCACATTATTCATGTGCCTGCCAAAATGCCTTGTGTGACAGCTTCCAAATTAGTATTTGCCTGTTGAGTCATGCCACACACCAAGGAGAGCTTCTAGTTATCCAGTGGCAGGCCAAATACAGAGGTCTGATTTACTGTTACTGGCTAAGGGACTTCTTTCCAAGCTTTTAATTATTCATATCCTCTAATAGTTTAATTCCAAAAGTTCAAAGGGCACTTTAATCACCAATCGACTCTGGAAACAGGTGATTCACAGACAGTAATACCTCTCCTCCCTTCCTAAGCTTTCTCTCCTTTCCCAGAAGAGAGGCCATTGTATATCTACTCCTAGGAACATGAGGTGAAGATCAAAAAGTTGGTAATAATCTAATAACCCTTCCTGTACAAACCTACCAAACTTAGCAGATTTGGTCAGAAAGTAGGCTTTCTAGTATTGAGAATAGGAAGGGTTTTCGATACAGGGAATTAGAGACTGAAGAGGGTTCAGGAAGGGATGATCATGGGAGCTATGGGTTGAGTTCATAAAATCCACAAGTGCCTGAGAGGCTAGAAAGCTACTGTAGGTGCTGGCAGCGCCGAAACAGGTGGCTTGTAGGAACTCACCTGGGAGGCTCAGAAATCTTTAAGAATTTTTGGAAACAGTAAGAGGTCAGCTGATGTCTAAGGCCACCCTGCAAGGGGCTGATAATTTCATGTTTGCCATCTGCTCGTGTTAGCCCTGCCACTAGACTGCTCCTTCCCACCTATTTTCTGAACTTCATACCTGTTCCCTCTCAGCAGCAGAATCTGACCTGGAAGCAAATAGGAAAACTAACCTCAGAAATGCAGGCTTCCCTCCTGAGATGCAAAGGAAAGTCTAGAGAGGGGAAATAATTATGTTAAATCAAGAACAATCTGGCAGAACTAACTCAAAGTAAGTCAAGACAAGCTCATTTTGAGGAAGACTTACAGAAAACAAAGAGGAAGAAGTGAGAATATAAGTAGAAAAAGGAAAGAAAGACTCAGAAAAAACTGCTTCTGGCTCAGCACTGATCGCACAGTGGTTACGGCACCAGCCACATGCACTCACATACACCAAGGCTGGTGGGTTTGAACCCTGCCTGGGCCAGCTAAACAACAATGACAACTGCAACAAAAAATAGCCGGGTGTTGTGGTGGGCAACCGCAGTCCCAGCTACTCTGGAGGCTGAGGCAAGAGTATCACTTAAGCCCAAGAGTTGAAGGTTGCTGTGAGCTGTGATGCCACTGCACTCTACCGGGGGCAACATAGTGAGGCTCTGTCTCAAAAAAAAGAAAAAAGAAAGAAAGAAAGAATAATTACTTCTGAAAAAATTTCCATACTAAGCAAGAAGATATCTCCAATCGGGCCTATAAGAGACCCACTTGGTGACCTTCTCATGGGGACCATGGTTCATATTACCCTCAACATGGCAGGTCTAGAAACTGAACTTCCAATCCTGCTCTCCTGCCCACCTCCTTCTCCCAAAAGTTCACATAATTTCCTGATAACAGTCTATTTGAGGGACTAAAGCAGTCATCGGAAGATTGCTGCACAATTATAGAAGCAGAGCAAGAAGATGTGAGTGGTTTTGGAGACTCTTCGCACTATATGTGACCAATGAGTGTTTAATCTCTGCTATCTTAACTAGATTGAGGCTGCACAGGGCAGGAGCCCTGTTATTTTTGCTCACCACCTGATCCCTGGCACTTAGCAAAGGCTTGATGCACAGCAGAAGCTCAAAGGGTTTTAGTGATTGAGTGAATATAATCATGGTGAGGCCAGATGAGGTAGGACTGGTTCAAAGGAGTGACTATCACATTAGCAATCTGATTAAATGTCTCTCTGGTGAGTAGTGGTAAAGTGATGCCACAATTTCTTTTTTTCTGTCTTTATTCCCTTAATCAGGCCCAGGCAAGGTTTGAACTTGTTGCCCCTAGTCTGCAGGCCTAGGGTTCTACCTACTAAGCTACACCATTCTACTAAGCTGCCACCATTTCTTTTTGTTAAAAAACTTCAAAATGTTAGTGTCTTTCAATTTTATATATCTATATCTCTATTTGTGCATATGCCCAAGGTGCCAAAAATGTATATACAATCTTCCTCAAAGTAAAACTGATCATTTCCCAAAAGTGTATGAGTTGCAGGTAAAATGGATGTGCGTAGCAAGCACATCTAGGTACAACTCACCAGGAATAGTACCTTCAATTCAACTTCAAAAGTAATACATAGATAACATCTCTTATAATGTGTACATATTTTCGGGTACCTTCTGTACAGATATAGTTATGTGTAGGTATTTATACATAAAAATGTATTATATATAATATAGATTATAAAATACAACTGTATATGCCATATGTCTATATATATTTTATATAGAGATGACACAGATACATACCTGAATAATAATTTTTATATATTATAAACTAAATATTATTGTATTATACATACGTAAAATTCAGAGGACTTAGTATTATTGATTAGGCTACAGTAAAATAGGAATTTCAGTGGGTCCAGAACACTCTGTCTTTTCCCATCATGGATTGATCTAGTAAATTTAATCATCGAATGAGAACCTTCTTTCCCTCACTTTCATGTCCTTGGGGAGAGGCCTCATGAATGTGCACCAAGATTTCCCACATGTAGATGCAAAGAAGCTCTACCAAAGCCACACCCTGCACCTGCTTCCCCCCCAGCACCACCTTCTAGGTGTCCTTCAGGTTTCCTGTCCCTCCCATAGCTTGCCTTTGTTGCACAAACCCTTCTAGAGAATCAGGCCAACCTCCTCCCTGTCCTGTCTACTGATGGACTGAGGAAGATCAAAACTTCCAAACTGGGCTGCTAAGCTAGGGTGGGTTAATAATTGCCACCGTGGTGGGGATTGTTTTCCTTGTCTCCCTGGCTTTTGTTGCCCTGTGCCTCGTAGCTGAAGTTCTATGGAACCCTCCCCCCACCCACTTCCTACCTGTTTCAGTCACTGCTTTCCTGCCAGTGGTTCATGGTATTCCATGAAGCCTTCCCAAACCACTTTGCTCAACTTTGCTCTCTTTCATTCACATCTGCTTTGAACTCTCAGTCATACCAGGAATTTTAATGTTATTTATATTCCAATGTGCTGTTTTGGAATCCCTTAGACTGTGTATCTGATGATAAACTCTTGATGTAAAGAAATGTTACTTTTTTGCCTATTTCCTATAGTGCTTAGTAGAGTATTAGGACCTATTGGTATGTTTACATGTTTACGTTGATTTTCACTTATTTCTCCAACAAATATTTATTAAATAACTACTGTTCTAAATTCATGGAGAATAAAGAATAAAACAAAGATCCTTGTTTTATCTTTGGGGAGGAGGCAAAGAATCAACAATAAACTAATAAATAAAATTATAATATGAATGTGATAATTATTAATTAAAAAAGAAAACAGCAGAGTAAAGGAAGTCAGGAATGTTGGGGTATAAGGCTGGCAGGTGATACTAATCAGGTTTGTCACGGAAAGCCCCAAGTGTATCCCATATTTGAGTAAAGATTTGAAGGAACTGGGGGAATGCACCATGCCGATCACCTGGGGAAAGCTCTCCAGACAGAGACTGTTAGGAGGATGTTGAAGCCATCTAAGCAAGAGATAATGATCACTCAGACCAGAGGGGAAGAAACAGTGATAGCAAGAAGTACTGGGTTGCAGTTTTAGTTTTTTCAATTCAGATGATTTCCTGATGAATTGGTTGTGCAGTTGAGAGAAGAGTGGTATAGGATGGCTTCATGTTTATCCTAAGCAACTGCAAAGATGTGATGTGTTGGCCTCATCTGAGATTGGAAAAGCAGTGCATAAAGAAGGGGATTTTTAGATATGGCGGGTAAGCAGTGAGTATATGAGTTTTGATGGAGTATCATGAACTGGCTGGCCTAAAAGGCATGTTGCAAGAACACAGTTTTAACATAAGTTTTGATCCCTCAGATTTTGAAACAATGACCCCTTGTTCAAAAACCCTGATGATTAAGGAGGATGCAATGAGATTGCTGTGGAGGAAAGTGACCATAGCCCACGTCTAGCTGTTGTCTGTATATCAATAACCACACTGCTACTACCCAGGAATAGTGCACCAAAGAAATGGAATTAAAAGACATTGGAAGTAGCAAAACTTCTCTTAATGATTAAAATTAGGAACAGGCAATAACTATTAAGAGTTTGCGGCAGAGTTCACCCAGAATGGAGTCTGTGATCGCTGAGCCAAGGACACAGCTGCACAGGACGAGGTGGCAGCACTTACGTATTTTCACTCTGCTCCTGGGGATCCAAAAAGTTTGGCCCCAAGGACTGCTAATAAGATGACGAGGCTGTCTAGTTCTTGCAAGTTGTCTTGAACAGATGCTTGGTGGCTCCTAAGCCTCTTTAGGGGAAGACGAACACCTGCTACTCCTGGTTCCTCATCCCTGCGTCCCTCGCAGGCAGGATGGTGGAATGCAAAACGCAGGTCAAACTGGTTATAACTCCACTAGAAGAGTTGGCAGCCTATTTAGCCTCTCTGAGCCTCATTGTCCTCATCTGGAAAATGGGAAGAAGGCTGGCATAATGGTGAAAGTGATTTGAAAATATCCTGAAGTTCGTGCTCACCACTCATCTTTCTATATCAGTGATTTTCAACCTGTGTGCCACAAGAGGATCTTAGGTGTGCCAAAAACATTTTTAAAGATCATTATTTAAATTACTTTCAAAAGAAGTTCAAAGCACAGTAAGTATATTCTTTTTTCTTTAACTCTTTTTTTTTTTGATTGACACAATTTGACTGTGCCACGGAAGTTTACCTATAGGTTCAAGTGTACTGTGAGATAAACAGATTGAAAACCACTGCTCTATATGAATAGCAGAAAGAGAAACTCCTTATAGTTTATTTAATCTGTGAAGCCCCCCTGAGTTGAGTGGAAGAGGCCAAATTTGTAACTTCATAATATTACTTTTCTTCGTCTTAAAATGTTTTTTAATCTTCAAAAGACTTCTGATCGTGGGCAGAGGTATATTCGGCCCAACCCTGGAGCCCAGGCACTGGCTGCCCAGCTGGCCCGGTCCTGAAGCTCTGGGAAGTACTGTGTCTTCACTTCCTCTGTCAGCTCCCCCACGTTAGGAGCTCTAGGTTTTCTCCTTGTAGCAGAGATCATCGGGGTTACCTCCCAAACATCCATTTCTCCCTCTCCCCAGGCTAAGCACCCTGGATTTTAATTCAGGAATCCATTCCACCTAGACAGCCCAGGTGTCTGGGGAAGCTGGATCTCTAAGAGGGGGACATTTGTCTTTAGCCTTAGCTCATCAGTGTAATTGCACATCTTGTTCACATGGATCAGTTCAAATATAAGCACATAACTCACGTTAAGCCTACGAGGCGTGTGTACAGGTTTGCAGAGCCCTGCTGGGAAGGGTTTCTCATTACATTTCTAAGAAAGTGTCTGGAAGTCATAGTCTACACATGTGGATTAGAGCTCTCTGGGAGTTACTGGTAGGCATCTCTTATGGGCTGAATCATATCCTCCCCAAATTTTTGTATTTCCTAACCCAACACCTTGATCAAAAACATCTAGCTTGTAGAACTGTGAGAAAATAAGTTCATGTTATTTAAACCTCCTGGTGTTTGCTATGGCAGCACTAGTAGACTGATACAGTCTACTAGTATCAGTATCGGCTTAGGCTGAGGCTCCCCTCTGCCTTCTACCACTGCTAAATTGCTGTGGCAAATCAAACCCAAGGCTCCCTCTACCAACGAAATTTCTATAACAGAAGAAAAATTATCCCTTTTTCCTTATTGTTTGAGCTGTAACCTGTAACCAAATATGTGCTTACTACTACTTGCTGAATAAGCAAAGCCAGGTTAGAATTAATAAGCAAAGTGTGGAATTGTAAGATGTTGACCTAGGAAACTGAGGGAGGTGGCAGAGGAACAGAAAGAGAGTAAACCTTCTATACTCCATCAATCACATTCCCTGTACCTGAGCCAGAAGTCAATTATTTCTATTATTAAGTGATAAAGCTAATTCATAAGGTGACTGGCACTTATTACAGGTTGTGTAATCAGCAGACTTCTAATGATGTAAGAATTCCCCTCACCTTCTACAGTTGGAAATTTCTAATTAGAATCAAAGGACCATTAAAACTAGATTGCTTCTAGCCCTCTAAAGATCACAGTGATAACCCTTCCATTTTTGAGAAGAGAAAACAAAGCCGTAACAAGGTCAAATGCCCTTCCTAGGTCTAACGGTTAGTTAACCGGTGGAGAAAAGGCAGGGACATAAACCTAACTTTTATAAAGAATAAAGAGCTTTCCTAGGAGAAGAGTTCATCCCTTTCAGTTAAATTATTCCCCACAGAGAAAGGACAATGCCTTTTCTTCCTGATTGAGGGAAACTGATTTTCTTTATGAACAGAGACCATCTCTTCTCATTATGCAGCCACGGTAGGGATAATCTAAATAAGAGGTCTGAGCATTCATTCCGATGTTGGCCAGTTAAGCAACTCTCAGTGGAGGGAGTGAGTCAGATGGCAGAGGGATGTCCTAGCATAAGGTAAGTTAAAAAAAAAAAAGCACAGAAATGTCAGGAAAAGAATATATATTCAAACAAATTTTAGTTCATGAAACATACTTAAATTTTAGGCTGTCTGTTTTGTGTTCTTTTTACATCCTGGTAACTTTGACATGATGGAATAATAGGTGAAGGACAAGATAATGAGACATTAGATAAATTGTGAGAAGGAAAATACAGAGAAGCTGACAGAAATAAAAATGCACTAGGTAATAGAAAGAACGGATGTTTTGTAACTTTTCACAGGCAGGCAACTTTGAAGAGACTTTAGTAACAATGCAAAGTAGAGATAACACCGCTAATGACTGAATCAAAAATCAAATCATTGATTGGGAAAGTTTAATGCTTTAAAGGTAGAAAAATAGGACCGAGAGATTGAAATGATGGTACAGAAAGATGATAATTACTAATATATAAATAGTCATGTTCCTGAGATAAGGTAAGAACAAGTGGAAGATGATCTATGTTCAGAGATACAAGTAAAACAATCTAAGAAATCACTTTAATCTGCAGATCACTTACTTGGCACTCAGGAGACCTGATATGATAGGACACTAAACAGACAGAACCAGGTGAAAGTATGAATCCTCAAGGAAAAATAAATTCAGAAACGAAAGACTAATAACTGATACAAGGGAAAACAGGTCAATTTCAGACTTCTCTTTTGTAACAGAAAACAATGGAGTAAAGTCCAGGGAGATTTGAGTTGCAAATAGAAGATGTCAATACAATCTATATTGCTATGGTTGCAGAGTCAAGAGAGAGGCACTTTAAGAAATGCCAGGTGTTTGAGAATCCTATCCAGGGACCAAAGCTGAAAAGAAAAAAAGTTACCACCCAAAGTATTGAGTGCTGTATTAAAATATAGGAACCAACACTGGGTAAGCTTTGAAATACTCAAAACATAAAACTACATATTTTTTATCGCAAGTATAGTTAACAAAGCAGTAAGCAAATGACAATATTTTTAAATGAGATTTTACTTGAAATGCTTAGTTAAATGCTTGGCAAACAAATGCAATAAAAGTAAGATAACATCATATAAGCAAAATTTAAAGAAAAGCTAATAAATGAAAACAAAAGGCTTGCATGTATGAAAGAAGGAGAGAGAGGGAGAGTGATTAAGCACACAAATGTACATTAAAGATATCCAAATCAAGAACATCTAGAACCAAATAACAAATTGTTGAAATTTATAAAACAGACATTGATTTAAAATATTAGAAGAGGAGAGAAAGTCTGTTTTTCACAATGCTTTTTAGTCATCCATGGCACATCAAGAGGGCAAGAAATACATAAAAATACAGAAAATTTGGAGAACATAATTAATAAGACAACTTGAAAAAGATAAATGCAAAGAATAAAGTGAGAAACTGAATACATATACGTAGACAATGGCCAGACTTTATATAAAAATAGAACTCTGACACATAAGTTGCAGCAACCAGCTCAGGAAGTAAAACTATCTATAGCAACCAGTCCAGTAAGCTGGGATCTGGGACCAAAAGAGATTCCCCTAATCAACTAAGAGAGGCCATAAGATTAAAGAAACAGGTTGAGGGCACTGCTGGCATGAAAGAATTCCTAAATTTCTACAACTCTAAGAAAAACTACGCCCTCTCTAACCTCCAGAACAATGGGAGCTCTGCGGCTTATTTACTACCTAGACCACTGCAGCTCTGATCAGACAGAGGAGAAGCCTTTCAAATGTCTTTTCTGATAAGCTATTATAGACCTTAAGCCAGTTTCAGCCAGCTTATAGTGGCTGACCACAAGTTCTCTTTGGGTCCAGTAGTTTACTTGTTTATGGAAAGAAATAAATTCCACCTCACATTAAAGCTAAAACTCTACTCTCAAGTGAACATCAGATGTGCTGTGTTGTACACATTAACCCGTCGCACATGCACTCAGGTCCCTTCATAAATATATATAACTTTTCTCCTAAACCTGCTTAATATATATGATAGCAACCATGTGAGACATAGAACTACCTTGTCCTTGCCCTTTTCAATGAAATAATACATTCAGACCACACCAAAGACTCTCCCTGTCTAATCTGTAAACTGATAGTGCCAATAAAGCTCTTTCTCCTATGTAGCTATCCTGGTGGTCTTTTGGATGACAAAGCCAACCAATACCACTAATAGCATTTGGCCCTCAACACTTAGGACTTGAATAATAACTGATCATTTTTTTTGCCCTTGCTTCCAACTTGGGATCAAAAGGAGAATATTTGATTATGCATTCCTAACCCGTCACAGAAGATGTTGTGCTCTGGTCAGCTTGCCTATAGTTTTTCCAGGCCAACAGCCTCCAATCAGGGCACATCTGAAACTTTCACTTTTTCCAACTCCTCTTCTTGCCTTTGAGTCTGTCACCGCAAACAGTGGTGGCTGACTCCTTTGGTTATCACAATCTCTGAGTAAATAGCCATTGCTTGTCCTCATTTGGGTTTTCCTTGTTTAATTCTACAACATAAATTATGTATTATATTTTACGATACATTAGATATTTTTCAAGATAATGATTACATTTTATACCTCAAAGACACATTTAATAGGTTCTAAGGAGCAGAATTTCTTCCAAAAACATTCTCTGATTACAAAGCCATAAAATTAAATGTGAATTACAGAATGTTGAAGAAAAATAAAGTCACCGAGAAATTATAAACAGCAAAAGCTACTAAGTGGTTATTGTGTGAAAGAGACACTACTTCAACACTAAAAACGTAACATTGCATATAAAAACGTGGATTCTGAAAAATTTCATGGACATTAATGTTTTCATTATGAATAAGAATTAAATAAAGGAAAAGAGCATATAACTCAAAATCCAGGGAAAAAGTGAATGAAATCCACACAGGAAAGTGGTAGTGAACTTCACAAATGGCCTTGGACACCTCATCCCTGGCCTCACCTCCCTTGCTGAACTTCTCAATTGTTTTGCTCACAACTTATGTATAGGAGGGTTGTGAGGGTTGAGAATTCCTAGGTTCATTAGTAAATTACTTTCCAGAAAGTGCTTTGAGGCAAAGCTAATTTCCTTTTCCAATATGATTTGGCCCTACCAGAAAAAGGAAATTGTTTGAATATGTGCCAAAAAATATGTTTTCTCTCTTTCCTTTGTTGAGTACTCAATGGGAGTTATTCTCATTAGTTCCCCTTCTTTATTGCATTTGAATAAAACAGACAAGTTAGTCTTGAAGATGATAAATGACCAATAAATTTTAATTGGCACTTTAGCTCATAAAATATAAACAGTCATTAAATTCATCCAGAAATTGTTAGCATGGAAGTGCTAAAAATTGCAGAATATGCCAAAATAGCAGCTTCGAGGTTTGTTTCCTCCCAACCTCAAGATTAACCCTATAGCCAGGATTCCTAGGGTAGGGGAATTAGTTATGTATTTTTTGAAAGGGTCAGAACTCTAAAGAAGAGGAAAATGGGTTAAGGCAGAAAACAATTAAAACACTTCCTCCATTCAAATGTTCTGTGAAGTGATGTGTTCTTTCTTTATACAACTATGTGAAGCTGCTATAGCCTCTGTGGGGAGGGAAGACAGTTAGGTGTGAATTCTTCTCTGATGCACCGGCTAGGGTGGAAGAAAATGTTCCTTGCAAAAATAAGCAAATTGCCAGCGAGTAGGTGGTTAAGTATCATTAAGGAAGGAACAGAGAGATCTCTGCCCCTCAAGGAACTGGTTATAACGCTATAACTCTTGATGATCAATGAGGCTTTTGTTTTCAGGGATCTTTGAAAACCAGACCCAATGTGGGTCTATGCTAGCAGCTTCTAGATTTTTCCCATGGCATTTTCTACCATTTTTCAAACATGGGTGACCTAAAAAGACATTAAGTAATTCAAAAGCCACCAAAGTATCTTTATTTTTTACTTAGATGCAGTAAATCTACTACGGTAGAGGCTGGGTGTGGTGGCTCAAGCCTGTAATTCTAACACTTTGGGAGGCTGAGAAGAGAGGATTGCTTGAACACAGGAGTTTGAGGCTAGCCTAAGCAAGGAGACCCCATTTCTACTAATAATAGGAAAACTAGCCAGGCACTGTGGTGGGCATCTGTAGTCCCAGCTACTTGGGAGGCTGAGGCAGGAGGATGGCTTGAGCCCAGGAGTTGGAGGTTGCTATGATGCCTGGGCAGCAGAGGAAGACTCTGTCTCAACAACAGTAATACCACAAATACTTCTATAAACTTTCCCTAAATAATTAACATAGAATGCTCACAAAGATTAATTATGAAAGTGTTTATCACAGAACTGCCTAAATTTGGGGAAAAAATGTAAATAGCCAACAATAGTAATTTGTATACATAGCGTCCCAAAAGTCATCCATAAAGTTGCCATACATAAGGACTTACAAAGAGGTGGTGAACACATAGAGAATATTTTGTAGATATTTTGTAAAATTCTACAATGAATATTTTGTAAATAAAGGTACATTTAGCTGCAATTTCCCATCTTCTCCATGTAGAGTGACTTTATGGGCTTCTTTGGGGACAGCCGGTACATAATGGAACAATCTTCACAGCAGTGTATGGAGAGTGCACATGCCATTGCCTGCCAAGATAATAGGTCGTTAGGCAAGAGCACAGCACTCTGGAGGAAGCGTCCTCAGGGCAGAGAATAGCAGATGAGCAAGATTTGCTGTCTACCTTTCGTAGTTCTTGATGAAAGTAAAAATACGTAAGACAAATTATGCCAAAGACTTTTGCTTAACTCTACTCGCTCCTTCTTCCTTAGGAAAGTTAACCTCATTTATTCTAGCCACTAGGCCTAGGACGAAAAATAAATAAGTGAATGAATGAATGAAAACATGCCCCAGACATTTTTTTTTCTTCAGTTAGAAATTGCCAAGGAGATCCAAGAAACAATTAATAGGAGGGGAAGTAGCTGGCACAGGCTCCTCTATCCATGGTCCCCTCTTTCTTCTTGGGGATGTGAATTTGGGCCTGTTGGCGGGAGATGTAGGTGCCATCTCGGACCAAGAGTCATCTGTAGAATGAACTGACAGAGTAGAGTCCTGTACTAGAGTAAAAGACTTCTACGAGGATGAAAATCTTTTAACAGAGTACAAATACAGAGAGGTATGGGACCCTAATGATAAGGAAACACAGGAAAAACCCTGGGTCACCTCCCTCTGGACTTCTTTATATAAGAGAAAAATAAATCCTTATGAACTTAAGCCAGCATTATCTGGATTTTAGGTATGAGCAGGTGAATATAATTCCAACTAATTCATCAATGAAATAAAGACCAAATGGCAGTCAAAATGATATTCAAAGACTCACTCAAGTTACTGGTCTGTAAGGATGAAGCTGTATTCCAGATGGGGGCCACTACAAGCAGTATTATTTAACAATGACCATTAGTATCAGCTACTCAACAATGTCAGCTCCTATTATAATAGTCCCCCCTCAGAAGAGATAGTATAATTCCTCTGCATTTAGTTTTCCAAGTGTTTGTGTTCTTGATGATGTGAATTGAATCTCATGATTCAAGAATATAAAAGACTCTCCCCCATCCTCCTAGATTGGATCTCTAGGTCTATGAAATAAAGTGACAATGGGAAGAGTAACAGGAAAAAAAAGGTAAATAGTTTAGTTATTTTTATACTATATGCTTGGGGCATCCAGAAAAAAATGAAAACCTCTAAAATTGGTGGGATTAGAGAATTTATGTTGTCTTGACAGGAGAATGGGAGCACTGATGCAAGCCACTTAGAGAAAGTAAAGGATTTATGTTTCCAAAACACAAATGTGTCCTTAGAAGAATAGATGGGTGATATGTTAGCTCATAAAAAAAAGTTTGTCTGGGTGTGGTATTGATTTCTAGTCTCCTCCCCTGTGATAGCTGTCAACCTTTTCTGCCAAAAAAAAAAAAAGAAAAAAGGAAACTCCCAGGGAGAGGATGTATAACAATGGACTTGTAGGCAGACAAGAGGAGTTCAGAGAAAGCCTTTCCCTGCCTTTGTTGTTTTTCAAGTGCCTTCAACTCAAAATGGTCAATACACCAAAGCACCAAATTTGGGGGTGTGGTATGTCCTGTACTCTTTCAAGAATGTCAGTGAAAAAATTTGGTCATCAAACATTCAAAGTGACATTTGAGAGACAAATACACACCTAAGCCAAACGAATTGTTCTGAAGAAAAGAATAAAGTAAGTGAGGAGAGTTCCAAGGAAATCAGGCCTTTTGCAGAACTTTCACTCTTCAGCAAGTTGCTTGGAGGGAGTTTAATTAATTACTCTCACAATGAATGAAACAATTATAGCAAGAGCATAGTTATTGAATCTATAGCAGTAGCATAGTTATTCACAGTTGGCATTTACTGAACAATAACGTGCTTCTCACTGCACCAGGTGCTTTACACGTATTATCTCATTTAATCCACACCACTCCTTTAAGAGTTATCCCCAATATTTTAGATTGGGATATTGACATTCGGAGAAACTGTCACTTTTTCAAGACCACAGAGCTAGGAAGCAGAATTGCTGAGATTCAAGTTCACGTCTGAATAACCTGAAAACAATGACAAAACAAAATGTTCATCCAAAGAAGCAGGTCTGTGGAATTTCTGTGCATTTTAAGGAGTGACTTAGTACATTCATTTATAGAATAGGCATTCTTATGGGCATGAAGCTGTATGTTACTGATGTTTTGATTTTCATTTTCCTATGAAGCATCTGGTCATGTCCTTGTTGGTTATTTGTATATCCTTTTTTGGAAAATATGAGGATTAAGTCTCTGTGTGAGGATTAAATTAGATAATCCATGTGAAACATTTAGCATAGAGCCTGGTACATGTTGACACTTCATAAGGCTTAGCTTCCATTATTGTGACCCTATTTGCTAGTGATTTTCCCTGCTGTCCTACTTTGGCTTCTCAGAATATAGCAAGAGGGCACCATCTGCATCCCAGGAATCACACACTGAATCACATGTCTCTACAACACTCATCATGGATATCATGTTTTCTGAACACGCACCTTTCCTTCCTTCCAGTTCTGTGTCAGGTGCTCTCACTATACCCACCTTATTATGGCTTGGTGGTGAAGATCTCTGCTTCCTTGACCCTATACTGTTTCCACGTCTTTCTGATTTTTCCTGCTTTCATTTCTTTCTTTAGTTATAGTCTCTGTGGCCCAGCACTTGTTTTGTCCTCTTGACAACAAGGTTAATTTTCTTGCCTTACTATGTTCCCATGTTATCTGCAAAACCTGAGCATGGATTAATTTCAATACGTGTTTGGTCACTTCCTCCACCTTGGGTGGCTTTTGAAGTAACCCACATAAAAAGGTGGTGATGGCCTGAACAAAACCAGCAGGAAAAGAATGTGCTTCCAGGAAAGTCTGAACTTAGCTCAGCATAGGAAGCTCCCCTTATCACTGCACTGCCCCAAGTCTGGCTTCCACTACCTCTCCTCTGGCATCTCTGTCCCCTAGCTGTGTTCCGAGCAACCTGACGCACCCAGTTTTTTCCACCTGTTATATATAGGCTGAATGTTCATGTCCCATCAAATCTGTATGTTGAATTTCTAACCCCCAGTGTGACTGTATTTGAAGATAGGACTTTTATGAAAGTAATGAAGTTTGAAAGAGATTATGAGTAGGACACTGATCTGATAGGATAGTGCTCTTATGAGAAGTGACTCCAAAAAGCTCACTGTTCTCTCTCTCTGTGCAGAGGCACTGAGGAAAGGCCAAGTGAGAATATAGCAAGAGGGCACCATCTGCATCCCAGGAAGAGAGGCCTCAATCAGAACTGAGAATGCTGGTGCCCTAATACTAAACTTCCAGCCTCCAGGACTACAAGGAAATAAGTTTCTATTGTCTAAGTCACCCAGTTAATGGTATTTTGTTAAGACAGCTCTTCCCCCCTCCAAAAAAACCCCAAATAGTTCCCTTCTTGATGCCAGAGGAAAACACCTATAAAATCACAACTGCTTTGTGTAAGCATATTAGCATCGCAGGGACATACTCACAATAACAGCAACTTTATGTGAGAACAACCCATCCATGCTGAGCTTAACCAGCTGCCTCTGGTTTAATACCATTTTTACAGGGCCAGTATCTGGTCGGTTTTTTTTCTCCCTAATTTAGAGAAACTCAGTATAAGGTCTCCTGATGGAAGAATTCCAGCGATAAGCAAAAATGAGTATGTGCTGATTTTGACTTTTCTCTTTAATCTAGATGGTCATCTGAGAATCACGAAGACCCAAGGCTATATGGATTGGGCTTTCTATCCTTTAAAATTTTTCCTTTATATTTTCATTCACACTTTTAGAGTCCTGGAGACATACAATGTTTCATATTTCTAAAAAATATATAATAATGAAAGAAACTAGAGAAGAAAGCCCTAACAACACATCTTTGAACAGAATGAATTTTAAAACTTTGTTAAACCACTGTAAATGTTAAGCTCCCCAACTTCTTGCCCTCAATCTCCACAACTTGCCCCAAAAGATCACTATTCCATAGACTAAAGGTGGGATTCATATGTGGCAGGAGCTTTTTCAATCCTGATTTTTAAATTTTATGTATCAGTGGTTATAAGCAAGTGACCTTTAGGCCAAATCTGGCCTGCCTGTGTGCTTGGTTTCATCAGCGCAGCATTTGACAAAAATTGAGTTTGAATGTCTTGAGGCAGGCATTCTCTGGTTATCTTCCTTTTCATTTTCCCTGTCTCTTCCCTGAGGCTCTTCTACCATTTGCATTATCTGCTTGATTCCTGAAGGCATTTGAGATTGCAAGCCCTGATCTGTACTGATGTGATGTGTTTTGTAAGTAAACTTTTCATGAAATAAACCGCATAGAGAAAAGTGCACAAAATCATAAGCATATAATTTGGTGAATTATTACAAGGGGAACATGCCCACAGAATTACAAGAAAGGTCATATACAATATGACCTTCTAAAGCTAGTATTATTGGAGTCCCCTTCAAAGTAAATACTCAGACACAGATTAGGCTAGAAGGGATCCCAACAAGCACAGTGAACACACACATTTTTGGTGAAAGTATATAACTGCATTGGCCTCTTCAATTTGTGTCTTCTTGTTTTATTGTTTTATTTGTCACTTTACTATTCTTGAGCTTTCCTTATAATTTTAACCTATGTCATATTTAAGGTATACATTTTCTGTAAGTAGGATAAAGTAGGGAATTTTAAAATGTACTCTGACAATATTGTTATTTTTATTGCAATCTTTAGTCTATTTATAATTAATGCAATTACTAACGTATTTGAGGTTAAATGTGCCTGTCTATTTGTTTCACCTATTCAAATAATTCTAATATTTTTTCTCTCTTAACTTCTTCAGATTAATTAAATATAATACATATGTATTACAGTTGGCCCTTTGTATCTGTGGGTTTCACAAGCATGGATTCAACCAACTGTGAATCAAAATTATTAAAATAAGGTTGGGCAGGGTGGCTCACACCTGTAATTCTAGCTGAGGAGGGTGGAATGCCTGAGCTCATAGGTTTGAGACCAGCCTGAGTCAGGGCCAGACCCCATCTCTAAAAATAGCCAGGCATTGTAGTGGGAACCTATAGTCCCAGCTATTTAGGAGGCTGAGGCAAGAGAATTGCTTGAGCCCAAGAGTTTGAGGTTGCTGTGAGCTATGACGCCATAGCATTCTACCGAGGGTGACAAAGTGAGACTCTATCTTAAAACAAAAAATTATAAAATTTATTAAATGTCAATTTATATATTAAAATATAGAAATGCATATTAAAGAACAATACAGTGTAACAACTCTTTACAAATCATTTACATTGTACTGGGTATTATAAGTAATCTAGAGATGTTTTAAAGTATACAGGAGAATGTGCACGGTTATATGCAAATACTATGCCATTTTATATAAGGGCTTTGAGCATTGTCAGATTTTTGTATTAAGGAGTGTTCTTGAATCAATTCTCCATGGATGTTATGCTACACTGTTTATATAAATTTTTATTTAAATTTTTATTCATTTGCGTATTTAAAACATCCTTTTTACATCTCTTTTAGCTTGCTAGTACCATAATTTTTCATAATTTGGGGGGATTATTCTAGAGATTTCAATACACCTCTTTGACATTAAAATCTAATAGATGTTAGATTTAAAGTCTTGAACTCCCCAAATCTATTTATTTTGTTCTATTACTTTCTTGTGTATTTTTTCTTTTTGTTTTACATTTCTGTTTTAATAAAAAATGTCCAGCCAGGCACGGTGGCTCATGCCTATAATCCTAGCACTCTGGGAGGCCAAGGTGAGTTCATTGCCTGAGCTTAAGAGTTGGAACCAGTCTGAGCAAAAGCATGACCCTTACTCTAAAAATAGCTGGGCATTGTGGTAGGCACCTGTAGTCCTAGCTACTTGGGAGGTTGAGGCAAGAGAATGGATTGAACCCAAGAGTTTGAGGTTGCTGTAAGCTATGACATCACAGCACTCATCACCAAGTTTACTTAGTGGGACTCTGTCTCAAAAAAAAAAAAAAACAAAAGTGTCAAGCATATGTAAAAATAGAAGAACTAAAATGAGAAAGAGAAATAACTCTACTTTGGGAGTCTGAGGGAAGAGGAACTTGAGGCCAGGGGTTTGAGACTAGCCTGTACAACATAGGGAGATCTCATCTCATCATTAAAAAATATTTTAAAAAAATATAAAGAACCTGGCAGGTGCAGTGGCTCATGCCTGTAATCCTAGCACTCTGGGAGGCCAATGTGGATGGATTGCCTGAGCTCAGGAGTTAGAGACAAGTCTGAGCAAAAGCAAGACCCCTTCTCAACTAAAAATAGAAAAAAAACTGAGGCAAGAGGATTGATTGAGCCCAAGAGTTGGAGGTTGCTGTGAGCTATGATGCTACATCACTCTACACAGAGTGACAGCTTGAGACTCTGTCTCAAAAAAAAAAAAGAAGGAAAGAAAGAAAGAAAAAGAAAAGAAATATAAAAAACTCAATGTGCCTACCACCAAGCTCCTATAATTGCAATAATAATTTTGTCATTTTGTCATTTCCCCACCCTCAAATTATTTTGAAATAAATCCAGAACATGTTATCAATTTACCTGCAGATATTTCAGAGTGTATCCTTAAAAGATAAAAACACTCTTTAAATATAAAATACACTGTTAGTTAACATAGACATCTTATTTCAAATTCAAGATTATGAGGATTTTAATTAATCTCATCATTTCCATGCAATTTAATTCCCTTTATTGTGTTTGTTAATCTTGTGCCACTTATGATGCTTTATAAATTAGTGGTTTGGTATCTTTCAAGAGTTTGAGAAAATCCCTGGCCATTGCATCTTCAAATATTATTCCTATTCACTCTATCTTATTTCTCCTGGGAGTTCTTTCCATTATTTCCAAATACTTATAATTTTCCTTCTAAATTTTCTGGTCTTTTCTTCATGCATGCTTTAATCTGATTATTTTCTTCTGACCTGTCTTCCAGTTCAACAAATTTCTTCTTCAGCTATGTTTAATTTGCTATTATATTATGTATTTAACAATTGCATTTTCAGTTTCAGCTATTTGATAATCTGTTTTATTACTCTCATCTTATTTTTCAGTTTGTAAACAGATCAGTAATATTTATAAATTCTGTATCTGATGACTCTCATAGTTGGATCTCTTGTGCAACTCTGCATTCTTTTCTTTTCTTCTTTTTGGTCACTTCTTTGTGCATTTCTGGTCATTTTTTAATCAAGTGTTAAACATTGGTTATAAAATACAGTAGTTAATTTGGTGCTATTGATAACGTATCTTATTCCAAAAAGGAATTGCTTTTGCCCTGGCAGATAGTTTGAGCTGTATTTTAGTCTTTGGGGGGGGGGGCAATATATTTTTACTTAACTCTTTCTAGTAGGTTTTATCTCTTCAGCATTCCCAACATAAAATCTAGATTGTTTACCAAAACTTGTATGCCTTGGCTGATTAATTGTGAGTTAATGAGTTGAATGAGACTGCCAAAGACTCCACTCAAGTTTTCAGCCTTCCATCCTTTGCTTTTAAATCAGCTAGTGCTTTGAGGGAATAGTCATGTCAATTGATAGATTTAGCTCTTTGTTTTCTTTGCTGTACAAGTTTCGTGTATCTTAGTATGTGTGATATATTTCCTAACAAATATTTAAATTATGTCCAGATTTTCTAAGTATAGTAAATGGGGGTATTGGTCTTAAATTAATCAGTTCAAAATGTTTAAAAGCAGATCACACAAAACAGTCTTGAGTTACCATTATGCATCTTAAAGTTTTATACAATTGAGACTATTTTTAGCCATGACATGTATAAATATGAATATGAACATGTATGTTTGTCTTTCTGCATATCATTGTACCTGGTTCCACATTATTATTCAGGGAGCAACTTCATTTGTTAAAAAATGAAAACGTATTAGCAAGAAGAGAACAAGTGATCCCCTCTCAGGGTGGGCAAGGGACTTGAAGAGAAACTTCTCTGGAGAAGACAGGTGCATGGCCTACAAATATATGAAAAAATGCTCACCATCCTTAATCATCAGAGAAATGCAAATCAAAACTACTTGGAGATATCATCTAACACCAGTAAGATTAGCCTATATCACAAAATCACAAAATCACAAATGCTGGCGTGGTTGTGGAGAAAAGGGAACACTTCTACACTGCTGGTGGGATTGCAAACTAATACATTCCTTTTGGAAAGACATCTGGAGAGCACTTAGAGAACTAAAAATAGACCTGCCACTTGATCCTATAATTCCTCTATTAGGTATATATCCAGAAGACCAAAAATCACACTACAATAAAGATATTTGTATCAGAATGTTCATTGCAGCCCAATTCATAATTGCTAGGTCATGGAAGAAACACAAAAGTCCATCGACCCATGAATGGATCAATAAACTGTGGTGTGTGTACACCATGGAATACTATGCAGCCATTAAGAAAGATGGAGACTTTACCTCCTTCATGTTCACATAGATGGAGCTGGAAAATATTCTTCTTAGCAAAGTATCCCAAGAATGGAAGAAAAAGTATCCAATGTACTCAGCCCTACTATGAAACTAATTTATAGCTTTCATAGGAACACAAGGAGAGGGAAGAGGAAGGGGAGGGGAGGGGAGATGGTGGGTGGAGGGAGGGTGATTGGCAGGATCACACCTATGGTTCATCCTACAAGGGTACATGTGAATCTCTCTAAATGTAGAATATAAATATCTTAACACAATAACTAAGAAAAAGACATGAAGGCTG
>CAUYTI010025422.1:0-38001 GCA_963575145.1 Galago senegalensis | reverse complement strand
ACTTTTGCCATAAGGGTGTTGCCGTTAAGGTCTCATGGAAAAGCCATGTTGTAAAGAATAAGCACGTTTATTGAAATTTTGCCTAAGAAAATGACATGAAGGCTGTGTTAACCAGTTTGATGGAAGTGTTTCGGATTGTGTCTGAAAACCCCACACTATACCCCAGAAGTGCATTAATATACATAGTTACCATTCAATTAAAAAAAAAAGTGGGTTGAAACTTGCCCTGCACATTTGTGCCTATGCCATTGTGTGAATGTGATGATTTTTGTTCCCATGTCTTTAAGTCCTGAGACTTGAAGTGCCCAATACAAGCTCATATGTAGTAAAGAAGCAGTAGGTATAAACTGACAATCAGACTGATAGGGGAGAAAGCATGCACAAGCAAGCATGATGTCAATTAAAAAAAATAGTAGCCAGAGCAAAAAGAAGAAACATTCGTATAAATGGCCATTTTGTTAGTAGTGTGTGATGGTGCTGTAAGCAGACAAAGAGCAATAGTCATCTAACGACATCTATTCTTAATTAATCTTGAGTTCCTGACAGGCTTTTCATTGAAAATTCTGTTTTCTTTCGTTGGACATCAGTCCTTGTTTGTAAGATGCTATTTAGTTTTCTCCTAGCTGCAGCCTAACCTTTTTTCTCTTGAGTCTTTAAAAAATAAATATTTCATAGCATCATTTGCCTTTTTTATACCCAAAGCATTTTGGAAGACTATGAATAAGAGAACACAGGTAGCAAAGCCAGACAGAATCCCTCTTCTTACTTCTATTGTATTAACCACAGTGTTGATTTTTCTAAAGGGATCAACACCATTTATCTGTTGGAACACATTAAACCCCTGCCTAAAGGATTTAGGCTGGTGTTTTCTCTTCCAGAAAGGAATTACCACAACCATACAAATCAGCACAGTAAGAAGTTAAGAGCATAGTCAGAGCATTTTATCCATTCATTCATTCATTCATTCACTTGTTCTGTATTACCTGCTATATAAGAAACGGAAACGTAAAGGAGTGATGGCAGTACGATGCTCCCTAATGGAGAGACAATGCAAGTAGGGACCGACTGGCCTCAGGAAAGGATTCTCAGAGTTGATTTTCTTCTTGAAACTGAGAGCCACTTCACTGGTAGATACTGGTTGGGATTTGCTTCCTAAGGAAGTAGAAACATTGGACCAATGCATAGAGACGTGAAAGGATCCGGCCTACTTTGGAAGGAAATGAATTCAGCCTGTATACACTGAGATGGTGACAGAGAGGAGGGGAAGGATAAGGATGGTGTTTCTAGACACAAGAGAAGCATTAGCTACTTGATTATTTCTCCATGAAAAATACAAACCCTTTTCCAGTGCATGTCTCCCTATGGTGCTATGACTTCTGCATGAAACTGTCCTCACTCACACATCCAGAGACACAGGTATCAGTGAAAGTTACTGTTGGTATTACCTAGACGGCTCCTCATGAACTCCTACTCACCCTAGCTTAAATTACACTCTTATAAGGGAGTCACCCTCAATCCCCAAGTGTCCCCTTATAGAGCACTGCTCACACATCATCAGTATCTTTGCTTTAGGCTGCTTCTCTGTCTTGATCACCACTGTATCTTAAGCCCCAACATGGTGGTTGGCACCTAGAAGGAGCTTAGTCATTTTTACTTAGACAAAAGAATATATATTATGCCCACTAAAACTCTGTGAAGGATGGCAGGCACAACCTTGGGCACAGGAACCAAAGGAAAAAAAAAACATCATTTAACTTAAAAAGTAAATGGAAATAATACAGTTTGAAAATTTATCACAAGACATTTAACTGTAAAGGACCAAGTTCAAAGTTTTTGGTTTGCCATGCGCTTTGCAAACCTCAGGGTCGCTTCCCAAATAATTTGGCCCAGGACCATTTTCTTGTTTTCAGGTTTCTTCCTTTTTCACTTGCTGTTATTTTCATTAACAACAAATACTTTAATATAATGCTAAGCTGAGCTATATTAGATCGGCTAGAAATCTTTTAGGCTCTCAAAGCCTGGGCATTACATATTCAAAACAGGACCTAATGTTTCAGAGCTTCATATTCTACTATAATTATATGGTTCAATGGAAGTGATTATATCTCTTCTTCAGTAACGGGCTGAAAAGTTTTGGTTTGCTGGTTCCCTCATAATTTACTGCCTAGGTATAATAGGCCAGTCTTGCGGAAAAAAAGATGATAAATGATGCTGGCTAGGATTCATAGATTTATTAAATTTCTATCAAACAGTGCAACAAAAAAAATCTGCTTAAGTTAGAAATGGGCTCAAATTTTTTAATCAAAATTCATGAGTCCTGATGCTTGGTTCAGTAGGTCCAAGGAAGGCTTGAATTGAAGACTGATTAAAGAAAATAAAAGGCTTATTTGAAGTAATTTTTCAATGACGGCTTTTAATTGGATGTTAAATCAAATTCTTATCTGCCTTTCTGCAGATAGCACATTATATAAAATACAGTTAGCGGCACTACCACTGTAACGGATACACTGAATAACAATTGACTTCTCACTTTACACTGAGAGAGTAGAAGGGCTGTGGTTGTCAGCCTGTCAGAAATTAAGTATGTAAATTAATGCTTAAGTGTATGAATATGAATATGATTTACAAGAGGCTTAGAGTGTTGTTGGGGAAAATACTGAGGTTTCTCTTTCCCCTTCAAGGTTAACAAGTGCTCAGTGACCTTTACAGAGAGCGTGAGTGTGTTAGCATGTGTGCCCACGTGTGCATTTTGCCACTGAGCTAGGGCCAGGAGCTTAAATACTCCCGAAGAGCAAATACCGGACTCATTCTCTAATGTCCCTTTCTGCCATCCATGAATGTCAGTTCATAAAAGCAATTTCATTAGCATTTCCTCATTTTCCAATATAAGCAGTTAGTGTGGTGCTAATAACGGGCTCGTAGCCATCCATTGCAGAAGATGGGTGCTGTGTCCTATGAAGAGGGAGGTTGCCTTGACTGGGGAACACCCTAGTGAGCAAATGTGAGCATGTGAGGCTCTGTTTGGGAACGACCGTGGGCATTTCCTGAAGAAGTGCTCACCCTTTTGCAGCCATAGCAGGGAAGAGGTGGAACAAATTCATCTTTCACAGCTGACTGCTGTGAGGGTGGTTTGCAAGAGTTAATGGGACTTTTGTAAGTGCTGAGTTAACTCCCAGGACAGCGTTTGCAGACTGAGAGAATGGAGATTGCGCAGACGGCTTTTCTCATGTACATTTTTAATGGTAGATCTTTAGTAGACAGCTCATTAATTTCATGATTCTTTATTGCCAAGAATAATATCCTTGAGGCTTGGGAAAAGTTTCCTCTCACTTTTGTTCTAATTTTTCGAAGAACTGTAAAATCTGTGTTTCATAGAAGTTTTGGAGGGGGAAACCTCAGTATATAGCTCAGATACAGATATATCTTAATTTTTCTGTTACCTAAGCAGAATATCTTCTGTACTGGCTTTCTATGTTTTAATACACGTGAATTACTTAAATTAGTGAAATTGACATTGTCTTCCTAGGTAGCCTGTGGGGTTTTTTTTTTTTTTGTATTTTTTCTTGACCCCTTTTAGAGCAGACTTTAGTTGAATTCAACTAAATTGATAAATTTTAAATTTCATTAATAACAATACCCACATCTACTACATGTTAAGTGCCTTATTGGGCCAGGCTAGTTACTTTATAGTTACGGCAGTGGTGACCTGTGGTGAGTGCCGAAGGGCCTGACCACATTACGAGAAGGTGCCTGGTGGGCACTGCAGCCCGACTTGGATTGACTCCAGACCCTACGTGTTCCACCATAATGTACCATGCTCCTGCAAGCCCCACTGACAAAGAAGGAAAAGTGAGGCTCAAGAACGGTGAGCAATCCTCTGTATGACAATTAAGGGACTGGTGGGGAATTTGAACCAAAGTCTTTCCGTTCCCACCCTTCACGTGCTGCCTCTTCCCCATCTCACACTCCTGTGACGCTGAACGCCTGCTCCTTACCACTCCATAAGGGCCCCCTAAGCAGTGATTCTTTCTCAGACCTCATCTTTCTTGGGTTTATTTGGGGGAGGGATAGCTTTCCTTGTTCTTTGAGGTTTTTTTTTTTTTTTTCAAATGATTATGAAGGTACAATATTTAGGTTACATTGTTCCCCCTTCCAGGGTAAAGTCCCATTTGTAGAAGAGCCCCTTGCCCAGGGGGCATGTTATCCACCCTCACAATGTGCACCTTAGGCAAGATGCCGCCTCATGTCCTCCCTCCTTCTGCCAAACCTCCTCCCCTTTCTCCCCTCCCCTTCCCACTTCAGTCTACACCGGAACTGGACTATATTAGTGTATTATTATTGTACTTTGAATAGTATTCTCCACCCTTCTTTTGAAGATTCCAAGATGTTGTATTTTCTTGGTTCTCATCCCGCCTCCTCCTGATCTGTTATTGGCTCTCTTTCCTTTCCATCATTTCAGCGTTTTGGCTTTGCGCCCTCTCTGTGGTGGGCTTTATGCATTCTCTCAGGCAGGCATTTCTACTTGAGCTGTTTCTCCCAGACTCCCTGCTCCCACTTCCAGTTGTCTTCTCCTTGTGCCCAAAATGGATTTAAACGTGGATTCTATAAAATACTCACTGTGTAACCTTGGGAAAGTCAGTGAACATTTCTAAACCTCTGTTTTCTCATTTGTAAGCTGGGAATAATAATAGTTCGTCATAAGATTATTACAGGAATTTAAAAATGAGATAGTGTGGGTAGAGGACTGAGCACAGGGCCCGGCACATGATAAGCACTCAGCAAATGGTAGCTCTTTTTCTTATTAGCACTCATTGTTGGGTCACATGTCACAAGCTGTCTTACATTGTCATTCTTAATGGCCTTATCTTGTCTCCCTAAGAGACCATGAGCAGCTTGAAGCTATAGATATCTGTATATCAATCTGTCTCAATAAAAAAGCATACCCTTGACTCCTCTTTTGATGGCAAGCATTTACAGTGGTTTATTTCCATTCTATGAGCTGAATTGAACAATTTATGTGTATTTTCAAATTCTCCAGTGTTTACTGACTATAATTGAAACCACATAAAGATACCACATTTACAACCCAGAAGTAATAATTCTGTGCTAACAACATTGTCTAATATTTCAAGGGAAGAGCCAGTTTCTCCAGAGTATTGCTAGTCTTACCAATATTGTTGGTGATGTTGTTGACTTATCATGTTCATATTTGTAGCTGGTTCACAGTACTGGGTGTGGAGTGCTATAGATAGAGAAAAAGGAGCAACTAAGCTCTCCATCTAGCGCATTAGCTTCATTCTGATGTTCATAAGGGCTAGGTCATTCCTTCTCTGCTGTGGTGGTGTTTTCTAAATAAGAGAGTTGTCTTGGGAATGAGGGGATTTTGTACTTCTTGGGCATTTGGGAATCATGGATCCATAAAATAGTTAATGATAATTTGATGATGCCTGATTCACCATGATAAAGAACATGTGGCCAGGCTATGTTCAGGCTGGATTTTGTACAGGAAAAAGTACATTAGAGCATCTGAATGTGCTGGCAGCCTCTATTAGATAGGGTTTGTGCCCTGAGTGTCATTCTTTCTGTGTGTGTGTGTGTGTGTACACAACAAGAATTTCCCTCCACAGACACCATCTTGTCTTGAATGGCCAAATATGGGTGCCTAAAATATGGTTGTATTGGCGCCCATTTGTTTTGTATCAGAGATTGAATAACTTATATTTGTAAACATTAGGAATTTATTTCTCACATTTCTGGAGGCTGAGCAGTCAATTCAGTGTCTGGTGAGATCCTGCTCCAATGATGGCATCTTTTGGCATCCTCAGGTGGTAGGAAAGGCAGAAAAGTTGAGTAGCTCCATGAAGCCTCTTTTATCAGGATATTAATACCATTCACAAGGGCTCCGCATGATACAATCACCTCTCAAAGGCAATACCTCCTCAGAATACCATCACTTTGGGGGTTGAAATTTCAACGTATGAATTTTGGGGAGACACAAATATTTAGACAAGAGCAATCATGCCATTCCTACTGCCAGAGGTACCATCTCCACCTCTGACAACAGAGCAAACCAGTTATTATATGAGTTCCATTAGTCTTTGTTTTTTATCCCCTGCTTGGCTTTCCACCTCCCTCTATATTCGGCACTAAGCTGGATGTCTTGAACCTAAGATGAGCTCTCGTAATGTTTATAGAAGGAAGGCAGCGAGGAAGGGAGGGAGAAGGGGGACAATTTAGTCAAACCACTGGGGAATCAAACAACTCACTAATAATCCAACTATGGAGTTTGCGCATCTAGTTTTATTCCTGAATAGCAACCCAATTAAAAAAAAATTGGATTTCAAGTGAGAGAATGTCATGGTCACATTAGTATTGAACGAGCCACAGCACGTCCCTGATTTAATTATGTTATGTGAAAATCTAAGTAGTGATGTAAGAACATATCCCTTTTGGGGCATTTGCTGTTTTTTAATTTAACCTTTGTGGCAGCTGAAACTATCTCATCAACAAAGCCATATTATCTGGTGAAGACCCTAATGAATGTTGGCAGAAATTCATGTTTTTCTTTTAACTGCATGGAAGAAAAATAGTATGTTACTTGCATAGATATGTTTCTAATTATAGCTTTAGCATTATGCTGTTGTAATTGTCTTCTTAAATGCAGTATTTGACATCGTGCCAGGAACTTCTCAATGATTTTTTCATTGAGTGGCAGATTTTTAGACATCGACTACATTTCTTAAAACTGTACATTTTAACAAAATTAAAACCCACTCTTTTCTCCCTGAGTCACATGGCAGCGTACAGTCCTCCCTTCCCAGAGGACATCATCCCCTTGTACATGAATGTGAAGGCAAAGGTAGGGAGAACTGGAGCAGCCATTGGTAAGGCTCACTTCTCCTTTGCAAGCTCTAAGACCCCGGGGATGTTGTGATGATTTAGCTGTTTGTCTGAGAGGGAGGAAATAAGATTAAACAAAATGAAACCACACCAAAATCACTCAAGTCCCCATTTTTATAGTATGCATAATCTGCTTTTTCTTCTGGAAGTCATGAAAGATGTTCTTTATTTCTTGTTTTACAAAAATAGCTGCCTCTGGGTGTTGATAACACTAGTTTAAATTCTTTAAAAGAGTCTGTGAATTGTAACTGCTCCGATAGTTCTGCAGCTATTTTTAAGTTTGTTTTTGCTGAGAAAATTATACACCATGGAGTAAATTTTAAGTGCCAATTATATATCCCTGGAAGGAACTTTTGAGGCAATATCATAAATGGACTTATGATGGGGCAACCTCTTGATAATATGGCCCAGCTGATTCTATAAGATTGGCATCTGGGCTTATATGCTTTGGTGAGTCTTCATTCATCTCATTAAAGCTATTCGGACACATTTTTCATATAATAGCTTTTCTGATATCTTTGGTTAGCTAAACATTGATATTGTATTTTCTGAGGAAAGGTGATGCTGTCTTTCTTTTAGTCTCCTCTACCTCTGATATGTATCCTGATATGTATGATAAGTGCCAGAAAGTACAGCTTCTCATCATTGGTTTTGACTGGGATACGCTGTCAGTGCGGAGATTCTATCTGATCTCCTGAACTAAAACGTTTTCCATAGACCAGGGACAGAAGATAGGCCACGGAGTATGTGCTCTTTCAGTTTAGCTTTACCTTCCGTGGAAGTCACTGCCCCCTGGCATGTTGCTTACCTTTGTGTACATCTCTCCCACTCCTTCTGGATAAATCATTACCTCTCAATAGAGATGCGTCTAGCTAAGATGTACATAATGCAAACCCCAGAATTTCCCTATATTTCATCAAACTCTTCTTTTGCACATGAAGGAACGGTGTGATAAGTGGGGGTTTTCTTTCTGATCAAAAACTTCTCATCCAATAAATCATGGCTATGATCAACGGCAGAGGCAGGGCATGGTGGCTCTCACCTATAATGCCTGTGCTTCGGGCGGCCAAGGCAGGATGATTATTTGAGGCCAGGAGTTCAAGACAAGGCTAAGCAACACAGTGAAACCCTTGTCTTTCCAACAAATAAAAACAAAATTAGCCAGGCATGGTCATATGAACCTGTACTCCCTGCTACTCAGGAGGATCACTTGAGTCTAGGAGTTCAAGGCTATAGTTAGCTATGATCTTACCACTGTACTCCAGCCTGGGGGACATAGCAAGACCTTCTAATTCAAAAAGAAAGAATAAATGGTAGACCATGGAAGGAGAAGGCACGAGGCATGACTATAATTCTTTTTTTTTCTCCCATACTTTTTATTTATTTTTTTATTAAATGATAGCTGTATACATTAATGCAAACATGGGGTACAATGTAGTGTTTTCATATACATTTTGACATACTTTCATCAAGCTGGTTCACATAAATTTCATGTCATTTGCATAGTCATTGTCTCAAAACATTTACATTCTAGTTCTAGAGAAGTTCACTTGTACCCTTGTTAGAAATATAGGTGATCTTTCCCCTTAACCTGGTAAGGCTGATGCCTATCTCAACACCTGCCTCTCGCCTTTTCTGGTTTGTTCATAGCTATGTCCCCAACCCCCCAACCCTTGAAACAGTGCCAAGCACACAGTAGGCCCAGGATGCTGTTTTAGAAGTACAGCACACCACTACCACCCCCCACCCCCACCCCCTGGCACTGTGTTAATGAGCGCATGGTATTCAGCTGCAGTGGCTCTGGAGCCGGGTGAGTGCTCGACATCCATACAGAGTTAAGACGGTCACACGCTGAGAAAGGAGGAAGACAGCACAGCATACAGACACCTCTCTACAGACTGAATGAACATCTGAGGGGGTGTGCAGTGCCTGGACTGATGCAATTTCCTTAGCACCAACTGCTGAGGAACAGAATAGTTACTTCCTCCTCCTCCAGACAGCCGCCAGCAGACGGGACGCAGAGGGGCGCCTTCCCCACGGCCCGCGGGCCTCCAGCCGTCAGTGACCCGGGCTGGGAGAGGGGCAGGACCCTGAGCCCACGCCCCTAGCCCTCCTGCAGCTCACCCATCTCCGTAGCCCCAGCTTTCTGCCCCGGGTCCCCGCCCTGCCCCGGGGCGGCACTGGCAAGCGCGTCTCAGTTCCCAGCGCCCAGCGCACTTGCGGGTCCCGGGCTCCCGCAGACGGCGCAAACACAGCCAGACCAGAAACCGAGGCCAGTCCGCACGGACACAGCCACGGTAGGCTCGGCAGCCGCGTCTCCGCCTGCCGGCTCGGGGTTATTTCTGCTAGTCATTCACAAGAATTTCTAAAATTAATAAGAAACGACAAGTATGTGAAGTCCATACATGGAAGCGTTCCCGGGCAGTGAGGAAGGGCGAGGCGCTCCCCGAGACACGGCCGGGCCCGCGTCCCGCCGCCCCGAGCCCCCCAGGACAGGGCGTAGCTGTATCAGCCCGGGACCCCAGGGCCCGGCGAGCGTCTGCTCCGCCAGGGACAGCTGCCGTGCGACCCAGGGGGCGCCTCCCCTCCGCCTACCACCGATTTCTGGAACGTCACCCCCCACAGGTCCCTCCCAGAAGTTACCGAGACCCCCGCCACGCCCGCTCACTCACTCATGCTGGGCTGCCAGGTGGTTGAAGACGTAGGTGACGGGGATGGCCGAGAGAGACAGCACGAAGACCCCTGTGGCCGCGGAGGCACTCATCGCGCCCGCCGCGCCGCTCGCCCTTCACCGCATCCCGCCCGTGCGCCCCGCCCTGCCACGGCTTCCGGCAGAGCCCGCGCCCCTCGGCGTTGGCCCCGCGCGCCCCGCCCCCCGCTCCGCGCCCCCCGCGGCGTCCCCTTGCGGCAGCCGGCCCGCAGCCGTCTGGGTGCGCGGAGCCCTGGTGCGGTCCCTGGCCGCGCTGCTGCCAGGGGTGCCAGGGTTTGGCTTGCGCTGGCCCGCGGCGCCGAGGGACGGGCCCGGGTCGCCGGGCCAAGGCACAGCCGCGAAGGTGGTCATCGACGAGCTGGAGAGGCGCTGGCTGAGCAACGGGCCAGGGGAGGGTAGAGTCTGACCCGAGGTCAGAGAGGGAGGGGCGCACGACACCGTCCACCGGAGAGCCCGGGACCGACCCAGAAATGGGAGGGGACAAATGAACCTCCGAACCTCTCCTCTGAACAGCATCTGCGGGCCCTAGCATAGCTCCCGCTGCGAGAAGGCTTCCGGGTTTTAAAACCTGGCTGTCCACTGGCTCGCGGGCTGTCGACCTTGGTCGAGTTACTTAACCTCTCTTTATCTTCTCTGAGGACGACCCACTTAACAGAGCCACTTGGGATTGACTGAGTCAGTGCGCATGAAGCGCTGTGTTTTGCGCTGCTCCCTGGGCTGCTGTCTCCTGCAACTCCTTCCTTTCTACTTGTTTGGTTGTGGTTGTTTTTTTGTTTGTTTTGTTTTTAACTGAAACTGATACACAGAGAATGCAAAGGATGGGTGGAGGGAGGGTGATTGGTGGGACCAGGCCTGTGGTTCATCTTACAAGGGTACCTGCGAATCTTTCTAAATGTAGAGTATAAATGTCTTGACACAATAACTAAGAAAATGACATGAAGGCCATGTTGTCCAGTTTGATGAAAGTATTTCAGATTGTGTATAGAACCAGCACACTGTACCGCATGACTGCATTAATGTACACAGCTTAAAAAAAAAAAAAAACCACTTTCTATTCCAGGAAGCGATCCTGGAGGCCAGGCGTGTGTGCAAAGACTGCCTCCCCTGGGAATATGGCCATGCCCGAATGATGTTAGCCTGGTGTTGTGCTGACCGCTTGAGTTGCCTTTAGGGCAGAGGTGTCAGAAAGCCCCTGGGGTTGACCCTGAGTGGGTCCACTGGTGGGGGAAGAGAATGAAAGTAAGTTCCAGACCAAGACCAGCTCCCCTACTGAGGCAAGTCCTGGCAGGTATTTAGTGTCCTTACAACTGCCAGGGAACTTAAGAGACCATTTGGCTCATTTTAGACATGAGGAAAATGAGCCTCAAAGAGGCTATGACCTGCTCTAGAGCCTCTCAACGTTTCAGACACCAGCGCTCCTAATCCCCTCTCCTAACTCTTCTTCAAGGCGTCTCCAACTCTGAGTGCATAATAATATGTTGACCCAACCTATGAAATAGCCAAAGTTTCTCTAAGTGGTGTCCTTACCTGTAACCTGCACATCACTATCACCCCTAACCTAACCCCACCACTCTCCTCAGACTCCTGCTTGCTCCCAGCCACACCTCCTCCAGTACCCTTTCCATCCTCCCAGCCAGTCCACCAGGCCAGCTGCACTCCCATGGCCACCCAACTCTGCTGCACCCATCTTGCCTTATGTCTTACACCTGAACCCCTGTGGCTGCTGTGGATACTTCCCCTCCACCTAGACATGTCTTGAGTGTCTTCTAGTGTCTTCAGAAACATGTTCCCTGGACCTGAGTTCCCTCTTCATTTACCGTCTTCTCTCTCTCTTTTCCCAGCTGCATTTGCTTTTAATGACCACATCTTTGCTAATAGATCCCAAGTGGTCATTCCTGGCACTGACCTGCATGGGCATACCCCTGGCACCGCACACTCCACATGGCCAGTGAATTCCTCATTTTGCCTAGAGACATGCTTCTGCTTCATCTCAGCGGGTGGCACTACCATTCACCCACTTGCCCCAGCCATAAACCTGGGAGTCCCTATCAGTTCTGCTCTCTCCAGATGCCTCCATTATGTAGTTCTACCAGTGCTACTTTCCAAGTATCACTCAAGTCTGTTTGCTCCTCCCCTCCCATACCACCTCTTAGTTCTGGTCTGTACCACCTCTCCTCTGGGCTATGTCCTGGTCATCTCCCTCCGGGCTGTCCCCTGACCTTCCCTGCTTTAGAAGGCCTGACCTGACCACCCTCTTGAGCTTCGCCAACCCTTTCTATCAAGCACTTGGCCTTACTTTCTTCACAGTGCTTTTACTATCTAAAATTATTCTGCTTACACTTTCATTTCGTTACCTATGTCACTCCTCCATGATGGAAGCTCCTTGAGGTCAGGAACCTTATCTTCATTACGCAGTGTTCCATTGCCATCATCTAGATCACTGGTTATTTTCGTGGTTGGGGTCACCAGAATATGAGGAACTATATTAAAGGGTCACAGCATTAGGTAAGTTGAGAACCACTGATCTAGATGAATACCTCATACATAGTAAGTAGGTTCTTAAAAAATAGTTGTTCATGGAATGAGTGCTTAGGATCATCACTGTCCAACAGAAATATGATGTGCACCACAGAAGTGAGCTACGTGGGCTCGGCGCCTATAGCTCAAGCGACTAAGGTGCCAGCCACATACACAAGAGCTGGCAGGTTCGAATCCAGCCCGGGCCTGCCAAAACAACAATGACAACTACAACCAAAAAATAGGTGGGTGTTGTGGTGGGTGCCTGTAATCCTAGCTACTTGGGAGGTTGAGGCAAGAGAATCACTTAAGCCCAAGAGTTTGAGGTTGCTGTTAGCTGTGATGTCACTGCATTCGACCCAGGGCAACAGCTTGAAACACTGTCTCAAAAAAAAAAAAAGTGAGATACATGGACAATTTTAAATTTTCTTATAGCCTCAATAAAAAGATAAAAAGAAACAACTTAAATTAATTTTAATAATATTTTATTTAGTCTAGTACATCCAAAAGATAATCATTTTGAAGAGACTTACTCAGAAGAGACTTTTCATTCTTTTCTCTATTCTAAGTTTTCAAAATCCTGTGTGTGTTTGACACAGTACATCTCAGTTCAGACTAGTCACAAGTTCAAGTGCTCAGCAGTCACACATGGCTAGTGGCTTCTGTCTCTGACATCATAGCTCTAAACTTACTCCTCCTACCTTACTGACCCAGCTTCAGTGGTGCTGTCTACTACTGTTAAGATAGGTGTGATACTTAAATCACTAGTCAATTTATTTAATCAACAAACATCCTTAGAGTGTCTGCCATGTTTCCAGCATTGTTATAAAAAGGGGGAAACAAATATGAATTACAAATTGTCTGAGAAAACCACAGTCTTATGTGAGAGAAAAATAGGTAGCAATTACCACATAATGCAATAAAAGACACACAGCCCCGTTATCTGACAAGAAAGACATAGTTTCTCACAGTATAGATTCAAAATAATTGACTATTCTGGAATTAAATTGAATATTTCCCTCACCACGACTGTTTTTGCCACAGAGGGAAGTAAAAGCAGAACCCCAGGGAGTGGGGGGTCACATGGGAAGAAGGAACCATACAGAAAATTGCTGGGCCTGGTAATGATCTTCTGAAGAGCAAAGCGGAAGCACCCCCATGCCTTGGCCACCAGCTCCAGGACTGGCACTCACTTTCCCTGTGCATATGCTCCAGTTTCCTACTCTATCCTTTTGCTGAGAGTGAGGTTGTGTTCCTATGAAAGGCTGCACGCTCCAGATGAATGCAAGAGGCAGTTAAGTAGACTGGTCTTTGGGGTGTTCAGGGACAGAACAAATGACCTGAGAATGACCAGGATGAGCATGATGTGCTTAGTGGGGAGGTCATTAGGGTCCTGTCTGGGGAAGGGACCAAGGAGGAGCCAACCTTTCCCCCCTCAAAAAAAAAAGCTACTGAAAAACTCTCAGGACATGAGTCTCCCCAATTCTCAAGCCCCTGACTAGGGCTGAAGTTATTAACACGGATTTGGCAGGGGGGCTGCAGTGGGGAAAGATGGCTGTGTGTCCAGCCCCTTATACAGTGCCAGCATACAGCAGATACTCCATTAATGTTAACTGAAGAGGGGGAAGGAGAGAGAAAAAAATGTATTGGAGGAATAAAGGAGGGAAGAAAGGAGTTCTGTAGAAGAAAGACTGATTAAAAAATGAAATGAAAGGAGAAGTAAAGGCAGCATGAAAAAATGTTTTCAAAGGTCCTATGCAGTTGCCAGAGGAGGTCTACAATTTTGTCCTGGGTTTCCTAGCAACCAAAGCAAGGAAGGAAACATAATCAGTTATAGCATTCACAGTGTCCATAAGATAAAAACAGATCTGTTGCTCAGAAAAACTCTTCCCTGGCTCCTCTTAAAGAGAACATGGTGTTATATAGTTCATGCTCAGCAACATTCCTGCAATAAATATAGAATCAAATCCTGAACAGTTGTTTCTGGGAACATCCTCAATGCAGATGACTGGCTTGTTGCCAAGTGCCATTCAGTGCACTCAAATGATCAAAACAATTTTGTGTGGATAAGCAAGGCTCTACACGTTTGGCTTGGTTCAGTGATACATTTTATAATATCTGGCCACAGGGATGGAAAGTACCTTCTAGGTACCCACACTGTGATCACTTCCAGTCCAAGCCCAGGGCAAATATTACCAAGTGATCACTGAACTTTTCCCATTTACATTGGACATCACCCTATAAACCTTCCCAACAATACTCATTAATAGGCTTCTTCTCACCTGCCAACTTGAATCGATCTGGCAGCTCTGATCAAAGGGAATATCCATCCAGCAATGCTCTCAGAATATTATTATATATTACTAAGTTTGAATACAAATGAGGTAATATGGAGTTTGAAGTTATAGTGGCTGGCAAGAAAGAAGAAATATTCTATGTTGATAAATAAGGACAAAACACTACAGCTTGATAAGCAAAGAAATAAAGGATAGTTTGACATGAAAAAGGTGAGCTGGGCCAAGGACTAAATCAAATCACAAGGTTGCTAGTGTTCACACTGCTCCCAAAGTATTTCAAACCCTCACGCACACACACACACACACACACACACACACACACACACCAACACACTTGCTATGTTTCCCACTCTGGCCTTGAAGCCCTGGGCTCAAGTGATCCTCTCACCTCAACTGAGTAGCCACCAAGTACCTCTAAGCCCAGCTGTGCTTTATTTTTAAAAGGAGAAATAGCACAATGCTTGAAAACAGGCAAAGATACTTATAGCAGACAAGAAAATGTGAAGGATACACAGATTGTACTGTTACTTTGGGTGTCCTGAACCACACACATATCTCCTACTACTTTATTTTGAGGTAAGCCTTGTAAATGTTTTTTAACAATGAGACATTAGAGAATGTAAGCAGAGGCTTATGGGTGCTTACACATTAGGGTTTGTCCTCTTAGAATGCTCCTTCTTAGAACCCAGACACCATTCTATGAGGAAGCTCAAGCAGCCATGTGGAGAGGCTAACATGGAGACCAACCAAAGCCTTTCACTTTTGCAGATACATGTGAGATCCCAGCCAGGAGTCAGTAGGAATGTCAGCCATGAAAGGATGTCATTTCAAACCTTCCAGCACCATGTAATATAAAACAACTGCATGGTCAACCCACAGGATCTTGAGAAATGATACGTTTTTAATGTTTTAATCCACTAAATTGTGGGGTGGTTTATTATGGGACAATGAATAACTGAAAAATAGATAGCAGTGATGGAGAAAGAAAAGAGGAAATGTGAATCTGAAGCTAAAATACTTCCCAAGGGAGAGAAGGAGCACATCCAAGTTCAGGGTCAATAAATGCCAAAAGCAGAAGGAGGCTTTGGATGATCATTCAGGACTAGCCCTGAGAAGAGCCCAGATAGTCAAGCTGTCCCCTCTCCTGCATAAACATATAATTGCTGGAGGCCATGGCTTCCACACTAGGACTAATCAGGAAACCCACTAAGGGAAGAGGACAATCTGCCTAGGGAGTGTCTGAGGGAGAGAGCAGGGGCTGAGAGTGAAGCAGACCCCGGTTTGAAATACTAAAGAACTTTGCCCCTCAGAGTAAAGCCCGCTTACGCTATTGGGGAGGGCTCTAACCTGTTTACTTCTCACCCAGGCACCCAAAAAGTGTTTCTATCTTTTGATAGATCCCATCTGCTTACCTAGAACCCTCAGATAATTCTGTCAGTCAAAGAAGGGACCGAACAGTGACCTACACATCAGCAATGGCACTCATGAAAACTACCATATAATTAATATAGTCCTTTATTCATGAATGTATGTAGTAAACCAAGGATTACAGATATATCAGCAAAACCAACAGCAGGAAAGAGAATGTCCAAATTGAAACAATAGAAAAATAAACCTTGGAGGAAACTGCAACAATTTAGGAAAGAAGCAGGAACTTTATAAAATAGTAATTACTATCCTCAGAGAAATTCAAGATACTGCAGCTGGGAACTGGGAAGAGGTGGCTATGGGAAAGGAACAATCAAAGAATGAGAAAAGGAGGCTCAGTGCCCATAGCACAGTGGTCAGTGTGCCAGCCACATACACCGAGGCTGGCAGGTTCAAACTCTGCCCAGGCCAGCTAAACAACAATGACATCAAACTGCAACAGAAAAATAGCCAGGTGTTGTGGCAGGCACCTGTACTCCCAGCTACTTGGGAGGCTGAGGCAATGAGAATCACTTAAGCCCAAGAGTTTGAGGTTGCTGTGAACTGTGACACCATAGCACTCTACAGACATAGTGAGACTCTGTCTCAAAAAAAAAAAATGAGGAAAGGAAATTAAAGCAGACTGCCATAGAAAACACTCAGTAGACAGGCCAGATAATAGATTGGAAACAGCAATTTTCCAAGATCATGCAGTTGATCTAGAATTAAGGAATCTCACAGAATCACAAAATGTAGAGCAAGAAAAAAAGGCAGAAAGTTAGAAAAGAGTGCTGAGGAGAGACGCAGGCAGAGACCCAGCATCTGTCTGATTCAGAAAAGACAAAGAAAATAAAGGAGAGAAAATGCAACAGAAAAAAGGGTGTCAAAAAGAGCAAACTGGTTTATGAGCTGTCTCTTTAAACCCCCCAACCACGCTTTTTGGGAATTAAAACCTGCATCCCTGCCAGAAGCCAGTAATAAGAAGGGCAGAGGAATGTTCTTTGTTCTTTGTTCTTTGTTTCTAGTATCTTAAATCACAAGAAATGGCTCAAGGAAACAGAAGTCACCAGATCATCTTCACTAGAGAGGCTATGGTTGAACAGCAATAGCCAAAAGCGGAAACCCCCTTTTAAACGTTCTATTTCTATAAAAAGGAAGGACAATAGTAGTTTAAGACAGGAGTCTGGCTCAGCGCCTGTGGCTCAATCGGCTAAGGCACCAGCCACATACACCTAAGGTGGTGGGTTCGAATCCAGCCTGGGCCCACCAAACAACAATGACAGCTGCAACCAAAAAATAGCCGGGTGTTGTGGCGGGCGCCTGTAGTCCCAGCTACTTGGGAGGCTGAGGCAGGAGACTCTCTTGAGCCCAGGAGTTAGAGGTTGCTGTGAGCTGTGATGCCATGGCACTCTACCCAGGGGGATAGCTTGAGGCTCTGTCTCAAAAAAAAAAAAAAAAGACGGGAGTCTGTTATCTTCCTCATTTGCTGGCAAGTTAATAAACCTCTTTTTCCTTTTCCTCAAACCACTTGTCCTCATTCTTTGTTCAGCCATGTGGAGAGGTACTAAACTTTTGGTAACAATTGCACCAAAAGAAGTAACAACACTCTTTCTTTTTTTATTGTTGGGGATTCATTGAGGGTACAAAGAACCAGGTTACACTGCTTGCGTTTCTTAGATAAAGTCCCTCTTATAATAGTGTCCCATCCCACATCGTGACCCCCTACTCCCCTTCCTCCTTCCCTCTCTCCACTCCCCCATTCCCTCCTCACCCCTCCACCCCTGTCGTCTACTAGGTCATCAATTTATATCAGAATTGAGTACATTGGATTCTTGCTTCTCCACTCTTGTGAACTAAAAAGAATGTGTTTCGGCTCAGCGCCAGCCACGTACACCTAAGGTGGCGGGTTCGAATCCCCAGCCCGGGCCTGCCAAACAACAATGATGGCTGCAACCAAAAAAATGGCCGGGCGTTGTGGCGGGTGCCTGTGGTCCCAGCTACTTGGGAGGCGGAGGCAAGAGACTTGCTTGAGCCCAGGAGTTGGAGGCTGCTGTGAGCTGTGATGCCATGGCACTCTACCCAGGGGGATAGCTTGAGGCTCTGTCTCCAAAAAAAAAAAAAAGAATGTGTTTCAACTCCATTCAGGTGAATGTAAAAGATATAAAGTCACCATCTTTTTTAGTAGTTGAATAGTATTCCATGATATACATATTAACACAGCTTGTTAATCTATTCCTAGGCTGGTGGGTTGTTTCCACAATTTGGCAATTATAAACTGAATCGCAATAAACAGTCTAGTGCAGATGTCCTTATGGTAAAAGGATTTTTTTTTTCCTCCTAGGTAGATGCCCAGTAATGGGATTGCAGAATCAAATGGGAGGTCCATTTTGAGTTCTTTGAGGATTCTCCAAACTTCCTTCCAAAAGGGTTGTATTAGTTGCAGTCCCATCAGCAGTGTAAAAGTGTTCCCTTCTCTCCACGTCCACGTCAACATCTGTGGCTCTGAGACTTTATGATGTGGGCCATTCTCACTAGGGTTAGATAGTATTGCAGGGTGGTTTTGATTTGCATTTCTCTGATAATTAGGGACAATGAGCCTCTTTTCATATGTTTGTTAGCCATTCATCTGTCTTCTTTAGAAAAGGTTCTATTCATCTCTCTTGCCCAGTGATATAAGGGATTATTAACTCTTTTTATGTTGCTTAATTTGAGTTCTCTGTAAATCCTAGTTATCAAGTTATTGTCAAATTCATAATATGCAAATATCTTTTCCCATTTGATGGTTGTATATTTGCTTGCTATTTTTTTTTTTTTTTTTTAGACAGAATAACACTTGTCACCCTCAGTAGAATGCCCGGCATCGCAACTCACAGCAACCTCAAACTCTTGGGCTCAAGTGAATCTCTTATCTCAGCCTCCAGAGTAGCTGGGACTACAGATGTCTGCCACAATGCCTAGCTATTTTTAGAGATGGGAGTCTCACTCTTGCTCAGGCTGGTCTCAAACCTGTGAGCTCAGTAATCCATCTGCGTAGGCCTCCCAGAGTGCTGAGATTACAGGCAAGAGCCACCACACCCAGCTTGTCTATTTGCTTTGGTTCTTGTCTCCTGAGCTATACAGAAGCTATTCAGTTTAATTAAGTCCCATTAGAACAACACTTTCTTAAGCTCAAGAAACACGTGAGTCTTTATGATTGAAAGGGTCCCCAGAACAAAATTAAAGAAAAAAGACTAAAGCCTCCAACCAGCACTCCCCACTCCCTTTGCCAGGTCCACTCATTCCTTTTCTGCATAGCACTTTTCACCTGCTAGCATACTGTGAACTAAAGTAAGATCTCAGCCTCTCCAGCCAACTAAATGGACCTCTTCTTGGCCAAGGAAACTCCAGAAATACCCTAAAGCTGAGTTGCTGAGTTTCATGAGAAAGGAATCAGACAGGCCTCATCATGGCCTCTTTCCTTCTTGGAGACATCCTTTGTAACTCATAAAAAGGCCTAAGGCTATGCAAGACAAAGCTTAAATCACAACTGTAGGTCTTCAATTTACTTAACAGATAACTTGAGTTCATGTCCAATGACTTGTCTCTGATTAACAGACTTCTTTATCTTAAAACATTCGAAGACAAAGTTTCATTTCTTTAACTAATTACAAATCAAAGAGTCTTTAACCCATCTATAACCTGTAATGCCCTGCTTCAAGATACCTGGCCTCTGCAGACCAGTATGTATGTATGTATACGCCTTCCATGTATTGATTTATGACTTTATTCAGCTCAGAATAAACCTCTTTAAATTATTTTACAAAGTTTGGACTCTTTTCCATTGACAATACTGTATACATTTCTTAATGCATTATGCATACTTTTTTGTAACCCTTGTTACAAAAACTCCAGGAGGGCAGGAATCTCTGATTTGCCCTAGTGAAACCCAACACCTTGAACAGTCCCTGGCACTCAGACGCCATCAGTAAAGATTTGTCTAGTTCAACTAAAATCTAGATGCATCTTGGCAAATTTTTATAACTCCAACTATAAATGGGAAATCCTAAAATCTTTGGGATTTCCAAAAGAGAACAAGAAATAGAACTGCCACCTACCATTAACAACGTTGGATCCTGGAAAGCAAACAGTAGCATTGTTATAGTTAGCAAGGAAACAAACTTTGGGCCTGCAGTCTAAACCCTACCAAAGTACCAGTTCTTTGTGAAGGCAATAAGAGGGTATTTTCAGAAAAGCAAGAACTCGGAAGATCCGAGTCCTTACTCTCTGGATGACAAAATTATTCAAATGTACAGTAGAACCTCTATAAGCTGACCACCCAAGAGATTGCAACAAACTGGTCAACACGCAGAGGTGGTCAACATAAAGAGCCAGGCTACTGTACTGACGCGTACAGGTGGGGCACGTCTGGTCTAGGGAAATTAGGTCAACCTCGGGAGGTGGGCAGTGCAGGGGCGTGGCCAACTATGGAGGCTCCACTGTATTTTACAGCAAAAATGGAAAGAGGCCCAAGAATGGAAACAAAACAGGACACAAGACACTGAAGCCCTGGAGAAGTCAGGGAGCCAATAAGAAACCAGGAGATTCCCACAGAGTTAAATGACGCCAGGATTTATAGCTATTAATATTCTCTGACTCTGATCACACTTATTCTTCCCTTTTTATGGGGGCCTTCTGGAAAAATGGAAAACCTACCAACAAATTCTAAAAGAGCAGGTGGGCACAGTGGTTCATGCCTATAATCCTAGCACTCTGGGAGGCTGAGGCAGGTGGATTGCTTGAGCTCATGAGTTTGAGACCAACCTGAGCAAAAAAGCAAGACCCCCATCTCTACTAAAAATAGAAAAACTTAGGCAAGAGGATTGCATGAACCCAAGAGTTGGAGGTTGCTGTGAACTAGGACACCACAGCACTCTACCTAGGGTGAAAGCTTAAGATTCTGTCTCAAAAAAAAAAATGTAACCATTAGTTTCTTGGTGCATAATATTAAATATTTCCATAGTCACAAAATTGAATATGCTATTTAAAAGTTTTCAACTTTTGAAATTATAGGCAAAACATAGAAAACTTGCTTAGAATTACTAAATAAATTGTAAATGTCATGAACCTTTAGTATTGTAAGAATAGCTGACAAAAACTCGGAGTGTGGGGGACAGGCAGAGAAGGTGCTTCAAATCCTTTTTGTTTAAGAAATAAAACTGAAATCCCCTCCCCAGTCCTCTTCCTCTGCCTCTAGAAGCAATCACTATGCTGAAATTGGGGCACATTTAGTCCACCTTTGTATATTTTACCATACGTATAAACAATATATAGGGGGGTTAATTTAAAAGTTTACGTAAATAATATCCTTACATGTTTACCTCTTAACATTTGAGTTTTTAAATGCACTGATTTCTATATGCTTGTTCATTCATTTTCACTGTTAGTCTGTTGCATGACCAAATGGCAACTTAGTTTTCATCCACCCACTGTCAGACCTCTGAGGTGTTTTTAATTTTTCACTATTATGTCTCAGTTGTCCTTCTGTGCTTGAGTGCATGTTCAGGAGGTCCTCCAAGGCAGCAATATCTCAAAGCACAATGGCCAGGTGCAGGGTGTGTTTGTGTGTGGTTGGAACCTCTTTCTAGCCGACTAGGCCAAGTTCCTTCAGCCAGTTCCTCCAGTGACCTGCTGAGCTTTGAAACCAAAGGAGCCTGACAGGGACTCACACAGAACCGGGCTAGTTTTTCTATTTTTAGTAGAGACAGGGTCTTGCTCTTGCTCAGGCTGCTTCTGAACTCTTGAGCTCAAGCAATCCGCCCACCTCAGCCCCCCGAGTGCTAGGATTACACACTTGAGCTACCTCGCCTACTAAAAATGGCTATAATTTTATAAGCAAGAGTTTTTACCCTGCTCTAAGCCCAGGCCAAATATACTGGCTTTGTTCTGTCTCCCTCTGTGCAGGGAAATTTTTTGCTAGTTCACCATTTTATCACGGGTATGCATCACCTTTAAAAGCCCTAGTTCCCTGCAAAGATGTCAGTTTTGATTTCCTGCATCCAGCAAATTCAAAGCCTGGTCACCTAACCTGGTGTAAACATAAAAACCGAGTTTTCACATTACTGAGCTAGCAACCTCCCTGGAGCTGTACCATATTGTTTGTAGATGCCAGACCCTACAGTTTAGTTTTTCTTAGTTTGTGAGGATTTCACTTACTTTCTTGGAGGCTCAGCTGTGTGTTTAAGAGATTTGTTCTATTTTACCCAGTATTTTTAATGTGCTTAGTAGTATTCTCATATTATCTAGCACAGATAGGATGAGACTTTAGCTTGAAAAGTTAACCAGGTTTGGTGGTTCATGCCTATGATCCTAGCATTTTGGGAGATTGAGATGAAAGATCACTTGAGGCCAGGAGTTCAATACCAGCCTGGGCAACATAGCAAGACCCCCATCTCCATGAAAAAATTTTAAAACTTAGCCAGGCATGGTGGTGCACATCTGTAGTCCCAGCTACTCAGGAGGCTAAGGCAGAAGGATCTTTTGAGCCCAGGAATTTGAAGTTACAGTGAGCTATGGTGATGCCACTGCCCTCTAGTCTGAGCAACAGAGTGAGACCTTGTCTCTAAAATAAACAAATAATAAATAGATAAATAAAAATTAAACTAGCAAGTGAGAGGGACAAAAAAAAGGCATTTTTAGAAATGCAAGGTGTCAAAGAGGCTAACTCCTAAGAGTCTTTTCCCAGAAAGCTCCTGCAGAATCTACCCTATCAAAACAAAGGGGAACACAATACAAGAAAAAGACATGAGATTGAGGCAGCAGGGATGAGGCTAAGGGATCTCGGGGATGATAGGGTGACAGCTGGCCTGGAGGACAGCAGGGGAGCTATCTACAGAAAGAGATGAAATTTTTTGGCTACATAGTGTGTTTCAAGATAGTAAGAGAAGAAAAAGTCTGTCATCAGAGAATCTGAGGCTGAAGTGGTGAAAAAAATAAGAAAACAGCCTCATATTCTATCATAGCAAGTGAATAGATAACATCTAAACCTGAAAAAATTAAGAAATGCCAGTGTAAACATGTTATTTAGAAATACCGGGGCAAAAGCAGCCATTGAAAGATATTCCTTTTCTGAATAGAAATCAGGGGTAGAAAGGGTGGGGGAAAGAATTCCTATTGTCATTATGAGCCTTGTAATCTATTATTATTTTTATTAAAAGCACACATAACTTTGGGCTGTGCCTGTGGCTCAGTGAGTAAGTCGGCAGCCCTACATACTGAGAGTGGCAGGTTTAAACCGGCCTGGCCCAACCGTAACAGCCAGGCATTATGGTGGGCACTTATAGTTCCAGCTACTGTGTTTCCCCCAAAATAAGACACTGTCTTGTATTTATTTTTTCTCAAGAAGACACACTAGGGCTTATTTTCAGGGAATGTCCTACTCCGCGCTGAAATGCATGGCCCCGGCTATGCAGATACGCTGCATAGCCACACCCATCACTAGGTCTTATTATCAGGGTAGGACTTATATTTACCAAATGCATAGAAATCCTGCTAGGGCTTATTTTTTGAGTAGGTCTTATTTTCAGGGAAACATGGTACTTGTGGCTGTGGTTTGTATTTTCCTAATTATTAGTGATTTCAAGTATCTTTTTATGTGCTTATTGGGGATTTGTGTATCTTCTCAAATGTCTGTTCAAGTTCTTGGCCCATTCTTACATTGGGTTGTCTTTTTATAGTTGAACTGTAAGCTAGACACTGGAACTTTATTAGATACATAATTTGCAAAAGTTTTCTCCCATTCTGTATGTTGTCGTCTTACTTTTTTGGTAGTGTCTCCTGAGGCACAAAGTTGTTCATTTTGATAAAGCCCATTGGTCTAGTTTTTAGTTTTTCTTTTGTTGCTGTGCTTTTGGCCTCTTTTCTAGGAATCGCTTGCCAAGTCCAAAGTCATGACAATTTACCCCTATGCTTCCTTATAAGAGTTTAATAGTCGAAGCACTTAACACTGAGGTCTGTGATCCATTTTGTGTTAAATTGTGTATATGATAGGGAGCAGAGGCCCACTTTCATTCTTTTGCATGTGGCTATCCAGTCATCCCAGTATTATTTGTTAAAAAGACTATTCTGTCCCCTGTTGAATGATCTTGGCACACTTGTTGAAAACCAGTTGACCACAGATGTTTGGGTTTGTTTCTGGACTTTCAATCTTTATTTCTATCCTTATGCCAGTAATACACTGGCTTAATTTTTATACTTTCGTAGTTTTGAAATTGGGATATGTAAATCCTCCAACTTTATTTTTCTTTTTTCAAGATTGTTTTGGTTGAACAGGGATCCTTGCAATTCCTTATCAATTTTAATGTTAGTTTTTCAATTTCTGCCCCCAAAATGGTCATATTTGCATAGGGATTGCATTAAATTTGTATATCAGATCAAATAGTAGTGCCATCTTAATAGTATCAAGTTTTCTAATCTATGAACCTAGGATGTCTTTCCATTTATTCAGATCATTATTTTTTTCATCAATATTCTATAGTTTTCAGTATGTAATAATTGGCTAATTATATTCTTTCTGATGCTAGTATAAATGGAATTTTAAAAAATTTTATTTTCAGATTATGTATTGCTAGCGTATAGAAATACAATAGAGTTATGGGTGCTGATCTGGTATCCTCTGACTTCACTGAATCCATTAACTAACTCTAATAGATATTTCTGTGCATTCTTTGGGATTTTCTACATAGAGGGTCATGCTATCTGTTAATAGAGATAATTTTGCTTCCTCCTGTCCAATTTGGATGCATTTCTTCTTTTTCTTGCATCATTGCTCTGGCTGGGAGTTCCAGTGCAGTGTTGATCAGCAGTGATGGAAGTGGGCATCTCATCAATGTCCCTTCTGCAAGATAGAAGAACAAAATACATATTCTTTGTCTTACATCTGATTTTATGAGAAAAGGTTTTAGTCTTTCACCATTGAGTGTGATGGTTCCTTTTATTCCTAGTTTATTGAGTGATTTATCATCAAAGCCTCAATAATTTTTAAGAATGTAAATGGATCTTGAGACCAAGTTAAGGAGTCCTGAGACTAGTTTGAGAATTGCTGGTATAGAGTATTAGTTAGGAGGAAGGGTTTTTAAGTCAGTCTACCTTGAAGGTTGCAGTTGGGCAATTTATTTGCTATATGATCTTGGCCAGTTTTTAACATTTCTGTGCCCTGGTTTCCCTATTTGGGAAACGAGAATGATAATGGTAGCATAATTTACCTCAGAAGGTTGAAGAAAATTAGATGAAAACTTGTTGGAATGGTGCCTGGTGCAGACTCAATGCTCAATAACTATTAGCAGTAACTCAAAGGACCGAACCAACTAAATACTGATAGGCAGTCTCGGCATTACTGTTTTCCTAAAGTCTACCCTACACCCCTACATGGATTTAGTAATTTGACTTCACTTTTGATTATTTAACACATGGTGCTTCATTTTCCAAATTTATACTTCTGTAATTGCTATTGTTTTAATTTGTGTCCTAGTTGTGATTTTTTTCCCTTTTAAATCTACTTTAACTGTCTGGCTATAATTCTATTATTAGCTATCTCACATATTGTTTAGATGCAGTCAAATATAAATAAAATCAATTTAGTTTACACCACGTTATCAAGGCTATTGTGTTAATAAAAATAATATTAGGGTTCCCAGGGCAGGACTTGTCTTTCCCACATGTTCTGAGACTTTTTAATAAGCCAGACTGAGCACAGTTGCTGTGATTCTGCTTCAGTGATATAAATATGACCTTCCACGAAAAAATATGTCATGGCCAGAGAAGAAATTCAAGGCAGCAGATTGGGTTTCAGAGTCCCTTTCACTAGAATATGTTGCCTCTATGGTTACAGTGAAGTAAATATAGACCAGACTGATTATGTGAACACATTTTTTTTTAACTTAGCCTGTCTTTAATCATTTCCCAGCCAACAGAAATGAAATCAGCCCAGCTATAAGTAGGTCTGGTAATCCCTTTCCCTCCAGCCTCAGTCATCCCCCTCCTTTTCAAGGCTAATTTTTCTTCCTTTGCTCTTGAATTCATTCCCTTTCTGTCTTACTAAACTATCTGTCCATTTTCTTTCTGGTTACTTTAATGTCTTTGATCTCTGTAGGCTCCTTTTCCTGATAAGCACAAATATCTAACTGTTGTCCTAACTGAAATGATTTCCTCAAAGTCACTGCTTCAGCCTCTCTTCCTATCGCCAGGCCTCAGAAAAAGTGACTGGCCCGAGCCCATCCCCAATTCATACTGGTTCTGAACTGAGCATGTGACCAATTATGGCCAAGGAAATGGAAGAGAATGGAAATAGGGTTTAGGAAAGATTGCTGTAGTCCAGTTAACTATTAATATAAAAGCCCAGAGAAGAAAAAGCCTCATGTTAACAAATTTAAACAACCAGCAAGCTGAGGGTGGGGATTAGGAAGACATAAAGACATAAGGGCATCCTTAGTGATGTCCTTGAACCACTGCAGCTAAAAGGGAGACTCGTTTCTCCAGGATCACTGTCACCTCACATTTCCAGAGGTCTTCAGAGATGCGCATGCTGCTGCTTGCAACCTAGAGATCCCAATTGGATCAGTACCTTGAAGAGATCTTCGAGGATCGAGAGAGAATGCTGAACGTAATGTGTCAGGCATATAACAGACCTTTACTTCACAGCCACTACCCGACAGTTTTTTCTCCTTTCATTCCCAGTTTATAAAACCTGATTCTACTTAGGCAGAAACAAGCTCCAGGCCTCAGAGAAAAACTGTAATAGGCCTCAATATATATCAGAGTACCTGAGTTCCCTTAGTTCCTGTTCTCTTTCCTTCTCCCGGCCAGGTGTCATCCCTAAAATCTCTGGTTCCTACCACTCACATCCGTGTAATAACCCAAATCTGTAGATTCTATTTCCTCTTTAGTTTCACCTTGCTACTTTCACTGTTGCTGCCCTGGCTCAAGAACCAGGCTCCAGAACATTTTTTGCTTAGACAACTGCTCTTCTCATCTCTGCTGCCTATTTAATTTCCCTCACTTCTTTCCTGCACACCCCCCAGACTGAGCTACTAAAATGGCCAGGCTGAGCTTGTCACTTCTCTGTTTAAGGTCTCCGTCCTCTTCCTGCCCAGGCACTGACTGGAGGTTCCTAGACTGGGGTATGAAAGTGCAACCCTGCCATTCCACCTGCTCTTAGTACCTCCTTCCTCAAACGCCCTCTCTGCCCTGGTCCTTCAGGAGTCACATTCTCTCCGTGCTTGAGTTCCTGGCTGAATTAGTCACTCCCTCCTGACGGAGTTCAGGGCATGTTGCCCCCAGATATATCACGTTGGCATTAGAGAAAGCAGCAGAAGCCGGAAGGTCTCTCTCACTTTCCCCTGGCCCTTCTCCCCTGACTCAGGGTATGATTTCCTCCAGCCAGAGCTATCCTCCCACTGCCCAGAGGGAGGGAACAAGAGGAACATTCTAGTCCTTGAAGGCACACACACCAGGAAGAGTCTGGACAAACAGGCCTTGCTGAGTTGCCCCAGTTTGTTACCATTAGACCACACCCCCTCAGTCCAATCCTACTTCCTCCCAATTACTCACTTCTTCATCAAACTTAGCACAAAAAATACCCACTTCCTTGTTTCTCTGAGCTTTCATTTCCAAAGGCCCTGTGTCATGTGAAATTTATATTAAATAAATTTGTATGCTTTTCTCTTATTAATCTGTCTTTTATTATAGGTGTCTCAATTATAATCCTAGTGATGGGTAAAGAAAGATATATCCTCCCCTACAATCTCCCATGCACTTTGAACCTTTTTCATACTTTTACTATTGTGGTTTTGTTTGTTTGTTTTAAGATGGGATCTCCCTCTGTCATTTGGGCTGAAGTGCAGCAGTATCATCGTAGTTCACTGCAACCTCCTCCTGAGTAGCTGGGACTATAGCCATGTGCCATCACGCCTCGCTAATTTTTCTAGCTTTTTGTGGAGTCAGGGTCTTGCTCTTGCTCAGGCAGGTCTCAAACCCCAGGCCTCAAGCAATCTACCTGTCTCGGCCTCCCAGAGTGCTACGATTATAGGTGTGAGCCATCATGTACTAAGATGCCCACTGCATACCCACTAGGATGGCCACAATAAAAAAAAATAGAAACTAAGAAGTGTTGGTGAGGATGTGGAGAAATTGGAACCCTCCAGCATTGCTTAGAAAATGATGCAGCTGTCGTGGAAAACAGTTTGGCCATTCCTCAAAACTGTAAACTTAGAATTACTATATGACCCAGCAATTCCAGTCTTCAGTTTATACTCAAAACAAATGAAAACATCAATCAAACAAATGTGTACTTGTGCGTGAATGCTTACAGCATCTGCTATTGCAATAGCCAAAAGGTAGAGATAGCTCGAATGCCCATCTCCTGATGAATGGACGAACAAGTATGGCATATCAGGCAAGGGAATAACAATCAGCCATAAGAAGAATGAAGTACTGACACCTGCTACAATGTGGGGGACCCAGAAACATGCTGTGGGTGCCAAAGCCCAGGCTTCATCTCTGTATCAAACACACATGGCAGAGTTCAACTTGTACCTCCCAAATTGATTAAGATAAAAAAACAGGGGGAGAAATTACACTTTGTGAAAGAAGCCAGGCACAAAACATCACGTATTGTGTAATTCCATTTACATGAAAATCCCAATATAGGTAAACCATAGAGACAGAAATCGATCAGTGGCTGCCAGGGGCTGAGGACCAAGTGCAGGGTGAGATCAGTGGCTGCCAGGCGCTGAGGACCAAGTGCAGGGTGACTGCTCAATCCCTCTGAAGTGATGAAAATGTCTGAGACTAGACAGAGGTGATGGTTCCCAATACTGGGATGCACGTGACATTGAATCATATTGCTTGACAATGGTTGATTTTATTTTAGGTGAATCTTACCTCAATTTTTAAAATGTATTCATTTATTGCTTACAAGGAATTTATCTATCAATATTTATTGTATTAGAAATTAAAAGTGGGAAAAATTTTAAATATTCATCAATTTATTTTAAGAAAACAAAAATAAACATGTAAAACTTTAAAATAACAGCAAATAACCTTTTTATAGAAAATACCTGTGCTTTCCATAGCAGAAATTAGTGAGGAGAGTTGTGTTATTTTACATGCGTGCTTCCTAGAAGTCAGCAGGACTCTCTGCTTCTGTGATTAAGTCGGGGAGCCCTGGGAAAGCCCCCTCTGTACACCATCAGGAAAATGAGGGTGGAAAAGGCAAATAACATCTTAGTGTCATTATAAAAATAATTTTGACCACACAGATCACCTCATGGGCTGCCATGAACCTCAGGGGCCCATATTTTAAAAACAACTACACATACTATCTAGAAAGGGACAGCTTCATGGGTGTGCCATGAGCATGGTCACACAGGGCCCTGTGCTTTGAAGAGCCCCGTTTGGGGGTTAATGTTCTGCTCTGAATCCATGTTCTGTAAGTGAAGTCTGAGGACACAACAGGATGCACACCACAGGCTTAAGCCTTGGTTGACACACTGTCCCTACCTCAGCTGCCTCCCTTTCTCCCAGGGGTCAACTCAAGCCATCTGCATCCCACGCTCTGGTGCCTTCGGCCTGACCTGGCCTCAGTCTGCTCCCTGCTACTGCCCACCAACCGCTGTCAGCCCCATTTCTGGTGGGAAGGATCAGAGTTGGGCATGTGCACTCCTACAGTGACCTCCTGGACTGAGGGCAAACCTCTCACCTACCTGCAGTCCAAATGCCTGGCACATCCTGGCATGATAGTTACAATGCCCTTGGGGTTCACTTATCCACTGTGACTTGGGCAGCCAGCCTACAGGAAGAGGAGCTCCCTTACTCAGCTTTCCCACTCCAAGCCAGGCCCAGTGGTCAGACGGCTGGCAGGAGGGGAACTGGCAGCTGGTGTGCCCCCTGCATACCACCAGGGGCCTGAGCCCTTGGGGGCCAGTGAGGGCTGCACTTGGCCTGCCAGCATCCCAGTGGCCAGCAGAACCTGATGTTACCAGATGAAAAATAGCATGACACCTGGAGAGAGAGGTGGGAGTAGAAGGAGGTGGAGAGAAACACGAAGAGAGACAAAGGTTTATTAGGACCTTATTGGAATTTGTTCACTGCTTTTTAAACCACAGTCCTGCATTTTTATTTCACACTGGGCCTGAAAATTACATAGCTGGTCCTACATGTAGCCCCTGAGGAAATAATTAGGCAAGATAACTGAGGGTTCATGCCCTTTGTCCTAATAAATCCATGAGACTAAATTACCCTAAGCAAATGAATTCAAAGCAAAAAAAAAAAGTTACAAAGGTATTTCTGACAGATTTATTTATCATTATAATAAAAAAAATACAATCTGATTGAGAATAGAAAAATGACTGAGGAAAACTAGTGTTTTCATTTACCTCTCAAGATCTCTCCTCCCCTAATATTCTTCATTTCAGTGTTATCCATTGAAAAGTCCTAGGAACAATCATAGATGCTGAAGAAATGAGTTCCCCTAGAGGTCAGATTCTGGTTTCTAAACTTATTTCCCACCAAAGAGAACTGAGGCTCCTTAGAAAAAGGGTTGATTTCAGATCTGCGACAGGAGACATCACATACCACAGAGCTAGGAAGCTCTCCAAGACTGTCACCATATCAGCAGACTCAGAAGCTCAAGCCTAGAGCAATGTCTGTAATTAAAATGCCTAGACACAGAAATTCAAACAAACCTGTGTGTAGCTGTGTGAAAAAGTGACTGTGGGACAGAGGCTGTTACCTGCCCATTCTCTGTATTCAAAACTTGATGGCAAGGACTTCTCTTATTCACCGTCTAGCGCAACCCCTGACACGGGCCCCCAACAAAATGGCTGTTATTTGGCTGGATGGATAAATGATTAGATGATGAATAGAGAGAAAGGTAAGAGAAATCATAAAAATTCTTTTACTACTAAAGGAATGGTTGTGGGGAGTTGCAATGCCAGGAACTTTCTTTTCAAATTCTGCTCAAGTATCTTGAAAAATTCCTAATATAAACTACTGTCAGCAGTAACAAAAGTCTGCAAGTTGGTAAAAATCAAGGAAAAATACACAAATGAGAGAGAAAAAAGGCTACAAATTTGTTCATACAATACTCAGAAGTGCCAAAGAAATGTAGCTGTTTTATTTATCTTTAAGGAATCTGATGCTACTGGGTCCCACTGACTAGGTGACATGGAAAAGAATATTTTAGCTATTTTATTTATCTTTAAGGGACCTTATATGACCAAGTCCCACTCACTAGATGACATGGAAAAAAATATTTTAGTCTATTCAAACAGAATATTTTAGTCTATTCCAGGACAATTTTTTCAAAGCAAGAATGTAACCAATCCCTTTAAGAAAGGCTATCTGATAGGCTAAACGACACAGTCTCTCAAATACTGCTCCTCTAGCTTACATCTGGGTAGGCAGGAGAGGGGCCCATATGGTTTCAAGATTTTAGGGGAATAAAAGCCTCCCTTGCCCTCATGCTGGCCCTTTGATATGTGTTAAAGGGCTGGCGATTGTTGAGGTGTGGATGGCTCTGGCCCTGGTGTCCTGGTGTCCACAGCTAACCTTTGCAGTTGGTCTAACTAATTTTGTTTCTCTTGGTCAAAGCCCTAGGCTACCCTCCAGCTGGCTCAACCTTATCTTGAGCTCTGTAAAATACTATCACATTGTCCATCTGCCCCTGACCAGGAAGCCAAGCAATGGAGTGACCTTACCCCCATCCAGGAGGTCCTTGGCTCTCAATTCTGCATTCCCAGGAGTGAACACCAGGCCTTCCCCAGGTCACCCTAATTTTAAACCAATCACCTTGATGAGCAAGCCAAATATGCATGCTTTCCTGTTCTAGGAAGATAAGTCTTCTTTCATAGGGAAGAGTGCAAAGGAACATTAAGATGGAAATAAAACACATCAGTTTACTGGGTGAAAAAACATTGTCACCATTACTTGAGCAAGCACTAAGTAGTTTAAGGACATAGATAGTAAAAAGCACTAAGAGCCTAAGGAATATCTCTTGACTAAATTATCCAGAAGAAATGCAATTTTTAGAGAACAAATCAACCTTTTTTTTAAATTCTTTTGCAGTCTAATATGCACACAGAAAGGTGCACAAACCCTACCCTTGGTGAATTTCCAAAAGTGGTTAGCTTTGGCAAGCACACAAAGAGACCCGGCATGGTGGCTCATACCTGTAATCCTAGCACTCTGGGAGACCCAGGTGGGAGGATCACTTGAGTTTGAGACCAGCCTGAGCAAGATGGAGGCCTCCTCGCTACTAAAAATAGAAAAAAATAGCTAGGCATCTTGGTGAGTCTGTAGTCAGGAAGGCTGAGGAAGGAAGGATCACTTGAGCCCAATAGTTTGAGATTGCTATGATGATGCCATGGCACTCTCGCCACAGCAACAGAAGCCTATTTCTTACCATTTCCTTATCTTGCCTTCTGAATGTATGAAACATCATACATTAGTTTCTCTGTTTTAAACTTTGCCTATATGGAATTACATAGTACACACTCTCTTGGCTCTGGTTCCTTCTAGTCAATATTATGTCTGTTACACAACCATGCTATTCACGTATCAGTTCACGCTCATGGCTATGGAGTAGCCCATTTTGTGAGTACACCATGAACATTTCAGTAGTTTCTAGATTTTGTTTATTATAAACAGTACTCCTTGTGAAAATTCTTGGGCATATCTTTGGGTAAACACTTGTATTATGTGCATATTTATGTTGGGGCAATCCCTAGAAGTGAAATCTCTAGGTCACAGGTTGTATATGTTGATGATTGTTGTGTTTGGTGACAGGGCCAAACAATTTTCAAAAGTGGTTGCCCCAGTCTAAATTTCCACAGGGGCATATGAGTATTAGGATCATTCACATCCTTGCCAGCACTTGGTATAGTCAGTCACTTAAGGTCCATCCATTGTCATTCTGGTGTAGTGGTATCTCACTGTGGTTTTAATTCGCACTTCTTGGATAACTCATGTTCAGCATCTTTTTGTGTCCTTACTGGCCATTTGCATAACCCCTTTAATGATGTGCTTGTTCGGGTCTCTTGTCCATTTTCTGTTTGTTTGGCTTCCTTCCCATTACTCATTTACATGTTCCAGTTGCCAGTCCTCTCTCTGTATTGCAAATGTCCTTTCCCAGTCTATGGCTGGCACTTTTCTTCTCATAATGACGATCTTTTGATAAAGAGTCTCTATATTTTAATATGGTCTAATTTATCAGTTTCTCTTTCATGGTTAAAGCTTTTTATTTCCATTCTTAGAATTTTTTGCCTCCTCCAATATATTCTCCTTTGTTTTCTTCTATGAGGCTTCTTTATGCCTTTCATCTTTAGATTTGGAATGGATTTCTTATATCATGTGAGGTTTACCATTTGTACCATTTGTAAAAGAAATAAAAAACAACGTACACCCAAGACCTTTAAAATTCATTATTAAAAATCCATAACAGACTACCTAAAGTCATGATAAGAAAAAGTGGGAATCAAAATTGACACGGAGGAAAGTCAATCAGCAACACTGATTTGACTCCAGACATATTCAGAACATGAGAGAACTCTACAAAGAAAAACACACAATAAATAAGAAAAAGAGAAAAATTATTAAACTCCTATTATAAGGAAGATGGTTTATGTATAGTGTATTTCATCAATTCTAAATGTGTATTTCTTCCCATTTTAACACCTCTAAATCAGAATGTGCCTTACAATTGATGTGTGATTCAACTGAGAAAAGAAATTAAAAAATAGGCTCAGTCAAATAAAAAATACTAATGAAATTCTGCAAGAGTGATAGATAAGCTAACTACGTAATCAAAACTTATATACCCCCTTAATATTCTGAAATTTTAAAATAATGATAGATGATAAAATTATATTTCTAAGTAAGTCTGAAAGAATTCTTTCAATAAATGTAAAATTAATATATTAGATGATTTTTTAAAAAGTATTGCGAGGTGATACCTTAATTGGACGTCTTTTTTGTTTCCTAATGGTACATAAAACATTGGTACATCTTATAATCAATAGTGTCCTGAATTCAGTGAAATATAATATTAACTAACTGAACCTACACAATCATCTCAAAAGGTGAGCACTAGTGCCCTTGTTTGGAAAAAAATGACAAAATAGAAGGCCAGTCAGGGTGGTTCACACCTGTAATCCTAGCATTCTGGAAAGCCAAGGTACAAGGATCACTTGAGACCAGGAGTTGCTGTGAGCTAAGATGATGCCACAGCATTCTACTGAGGGCTGGTTTATGTATAGTGAGACCTGTCAAAAAAAATGTCAGAAATGGCTCAAGCGGCTAAGGCACCAGCCATATACACCTGAGTTGGTGGGTTGGAATCCAGCCTGGGCCCACCAAACAACGATAGCCCACCAAAAAATAGCCAGGCATTGTAGTGGGCATCTGTGGTCCCAGCTACTTGGGAGGCAGAGGCAGGAGAATCGCTTGAGCCCAGAAGTTGGATGTTGCTGTGAGCTGTGATGCCACAGCACTCTACCCAGGGAGATAGCTTGCGGCTCTGTCTCAAAAAAAAGTCAGAAAAATGTCAAAATGTCCAAAAAAAAAAAATGAACTTTTGAATGAGAAAGTTGTAAAAAAAAAAAATGTCAAGGTTATGTCAAAAGGAGGAATGGCCAAAAACAATATCTTCAATACTTAAGTAAATATGCTTATTGGTGTTACTATGGCATCTAAATAAACTGTCTTCAGAGTGCCCTGGCTTCACACTCCTCTGCATTTAATAAGCCCCCAGACATACTTTAGCTAAATAATCTAACATTTAGTTCAGTTCCTCTGATCCAAGAGAATGCATACTTTTACAGGGGCAGAAGAAAGCAGCAGACATTTTGACATACGATCACAGATTCAGGGCCCAGAAGAGCATGACAGCAATGAAGATGAACCAGGTCTAGGGCCCTGTGCCAACCAGGGTGACATGCTTGGGCTAAGAAACTGGGCTCTTTGGAAGCTACAAACCTCAGCTCCCTCCAATCACCCCCAGAATACTGGATCAGAAGGAATGTTATTGCCTGAAGGAACCTAGGAATAGGAATCTTTCTAGATCCAAAAAGATAAAGATAGACGTGCTCCCACCCGCTGGCTGAATCCATCAGTGGATGTGCCAGGTACCTGTTTGTGTTGGGTACACATCCCCCATCCCTCAGATGGGTTGCAGCGGTTAAATAAATCCTCATTCAAGCCAGAAGAGTGGCCTCCAGGTGAGGCAGAAGAGAGGATGAAGAGGGTCTGAGAGAGAGCTGGTGCGCTGAGAGGACCTGGGTGGACCTTGTTCCTTCGTTCCCCTCTTCTCAAAGAAAGGTCTAACATGTAGTCATGAGAGTGGTGCTCTGAGAGAAGCTTACAGGAGGACAATGCGGAGAGAGCAGACTCACTGACTCCGGCTAGCCCCCCCACTCAGCGGTGACCCTCAGCCAGGCTCAACAGGCAGCTGGGCAGGACTCCCAGACAGAGGGGACAGTCAAGGCAGAAGGCGTGGGGAAGTCCTCAGGAAACAGGACAGGACGGCGGACAGGGAGAGCTGAGCAGCTCTGTCCTGCCTGCGTGTGGCTGGACATCTGGGAAGGAGCGATCAGCCAGTTCTGAGGTGGGGATGGAAATATAAAAAGAGATCCAGCAGCTTCACACTGGGCGCCCCTCTGCCTGCTTGCTTGTTTGCTTATTTGCTTATTTGTTCCAGGGGCCAGGCTGCGCTCCTGGGAAAGGCTCTTGGAAATTCTTGACCCTGGAGAGGGAAGATTTTGGTCGTCTGGGCTTAGGTCAACCAGCTCTTTCTGAAAAATGCTCATCCTCAGTTAGAGAAAGGTGATGTGCAGGGACAAAATGACCCTATGGACTCAGAGATCTGAGAAAGTGTTACGGTAAAGGTTGGTGAAGGCTGAGGCTGAGTTAAGATTGGTAGGAAGGGCAATCTTGGGCCCAATTCCTGGGAGCGCCAGCTTAGCTGGCAGGCATGAGGTCAGCCTGTGAGCAGGGCATTGTTTCATGTGCTTATCAGTCAGTCTCTGCTGGACATGTGAGTCTTTTTCTGCCTTTAGCTTCTTGACCTTAGCTTCTATTTATACCTACTCGACTCATCCTTTCAAACAGGGTAATCCAATAGCGGCTGCATTTTCATGCACTCCCAGAACTACAAAAATCCCAACACATAATAATTGCCTTTTATGCTTTTAAAATATCTTCTCTTTCTTTGGCATTAAATTGTTTTTCACAAAGGATCTCTTCCTCCTTCTCCTGACTGCCTTTTCTGGAATTTTACTTAACGTTTTTTTGCTAATAAGTCTTTTTCCTATAAGTCCTCACATGTGTTCTAATTATAAACTAGCACACATGGTGACATATATTACTTTCCGAGGCTGGATTCCAGAAAGCAATGACGAGCAAAGAAAGAAGAGCTCCATAAGTAAGCTGAATTTAGTCTAGGGTATGGCAAATTGCTTTTTCTGCTGCATTTGAAAAAAATCCACCAGTTAGCAAAGAAGTTTTATTTCTAGCTGAGCAGGCCCCAGCAGCTTCCCTTTTTTTACTAAAAGATAAGCTTCCTCGCGGTGAGTAATATGTTCTAGTCATCTTTGAATCTCACCTCTAGTGCTTTGCAATGTGTCGAACTGAATTAAATTGTATTTACTCAAATGAAAAGTAATACCTAACAGCATTTCAGATGAAGGCAAGGAAATAACTGTATTGCATGGTAAAACATGCCCAGTGGCCCTCCTCCAGTTTACCAGGTAGCTAATCCAAAACTTTTATGTATTCAAATCTCACAATATTTTTACTTAAAAAAAACTCTTTCTCTCAAATAAGAAAAGTATTATAAAGTGGGTATAAAGTGGGGAGAATTATATACAATTCCATTACTTTGCAATATATCAAATAAATAGCAGTGGAAGCTGGACACAGTGGCTCATACCTATAATCCTAGCACTTTGAGAGACTAACGCAGGAGGATTGCTTAAAGCCAGGTGTTTGAGATCAGCCTGAGCAAGAGCGAGACCCCATGTCTACAGAAAAATAGAAAGCTGTCTGGGCATGGTGGAACACACCTATAGTTCCAAGCTTCTCAGGAGGCTGAGGCAAGAGGATCACTTGAACCCAGAGTTTGAGGTTGCTGTGAGTTATGATGATGCCACTGTACTCAGCCTGGGCACAGAACAAACCTCTATCTCAAAACAAAACAAAACGTAATAACAGTAGCCATACTTTGTGTGTGTGTGTGTGTATATATATACATATATCTCAGAGATTATAAACAAACTGGTACACTCTGAACCCCAAAGACAACAGTGTATGTTGTACATCTGGTTATCTTTTTGTAAGGTTTTAAACTGTTGACATATTTCTTAATTGCCCTTCAAAAAGGTTATACTTTCTGTGCATTCTCTCTTTTAACTCAGCATTACAGGTTAAGAACACTTTTTCATAACAATACAACTATTTTAACGTGTATTTATTGCTCCATCTTATGATTGATTATTCCATAATTTAATCAACTATCTTGTTGTTTCCATTTTAAAAAATTATTCTAATACTTTGATATCCTCCCTATTTGCATGTGTCTAAGTGTGTGTGTGTGTGTGTGTGTGTGTGTGTGTGTTTTAAGAGACAGTGTGTCCCTCTGCCTGGAGTGCAGTGGCCTGATCACAGCTTATTGTTTTGTTTTGTTTTGTTTTTTTACAATATAGAAATATTTATTTATATATAATAACACTATACACTGTAATGTCATACAATATAGACATAATTACTACTCAGACGTCTACTGAGACGTCCCCCCACCCTGCAGTGTCCACTCCGCCTGAACAGCTCAGGCTGGTGTCGAATTTACCACTGCCAAACTCTTCAAGACAGGAGCCTGTACGTGACCCGGCTCTGGAGGATTAAATCAACCACTCACCTCCACAGCAAATTATAGCAGCCACAAAAAGAGAAATGTCACTGTCATCCAGTTCCAGCGCATTGAACTTCATGGTGAAGTCAAACTTGGGCTCCATGATGTCACAGAATGGCTTTCTTAGGCTTTTTAAGAACTCGCGAGTTATAAAACCATTTCCATATGCTACTAGCATCCCGTCTTTGTTCATCACAGAAGACAGCATCGCAAATATAGCCTCATAAACTCCGTAT
>CAUYTI010025418.1:0-12341 GCA_963575145.1 Galago senegalensis | reverse complement strand
AAAAAAAAAAAAAAACATAAATGCTCTCCAAAGTGGAAATGAAGGTGAGCATATTTAGTATTATAGGGAGTTTTGAATAGTGGATATGTTAGGGTTGTGTGGTACTTTCTGTAGTATCATAACACATCATGATACTTGCTGTTTACATAGCAGCTCAGGGGTGTCTCCTTTTCTTAGCTAATCTAGAGGTAACATTTCCAGAAGATAGATCCAGAATAGAACTGAGTAACTATATGTGTGAACACATAGGGTAACTGCAGATATGACAGGCAGGTATGAAAGTGGACTTCTCACTATTAATTGCCTTGGCACTATGGAGTCCCTTTGAGAATCTGAAAGAGTTGTGGCTTTTCTAGCTGAATGTCATTTCCGACCTAAGTACTGAACTTCGTTATTCCATCAGAAGTCCCATTGTACCTTCTCTTGTGGGTATCACTGCTTGTAAATATTGGTATCTTCATCATTCTCTCAGGAAAACTCAAAAGACTGTCCAACTTCAAAATGTAAAGTGCTCCTGCCACTAACAGCACAATTATTTTGTAGCGTCCCAGCTGCAAACCCAGGTGATCTCAAACCTAATTTTGACCCTGTATAGCAGATACCCCTAAGCATAACTCACAGTGGTCTTTCCTAAGAAATGAAATTCTTAGAGCAGAGGTGCATTTCCCTATGTGAGTTTCACAGAGCACTAATGCAGAAAGACAGACATGACACCACCTCCCCCCCCCAAATCGGGGGAAGTGATTTTAGGGTCAGTTAATTTAAATAAGTTAGGGGATTTCTCTGTGCTGTTTCTCTGTTGGAGAGTCACAGTGCATGTCGGCATATTCGGTTTCTAAGAAGTTCTGCTATAAAGAAACCTGGTTACTATTTTTACATTTAGCCAATCCAATCTTATTTGCCCCAACATTTAAAAATACGGCACTAACAATAATCCCAAGGCTGACCATTATGCCTATATTCTGATTAATTTTTGTCATGATCCAGCTATTCATAGCAAACAGTTCGGAGACAGATCTTAACGGTCACAGGCAGTTAGAAGCTACCGTTATCAACCTGTAAAAGCTATAAGAAAAGCTCTGTATGAGCCTTTCATGGAATATTTACATGGTGTAGAATAAGCTATTAATTTCATTTCTTTAGAAAAGTGCTAGTTCATTACTTGAGCATCCTTTACTCCTCCTTGTAAGATCTTCTGTTCCTTGGATTAGAAGTAGAACTGGTTGGCTACTAAGGAATGAGTAGAAACAGGTGAGCTGCTCGTGACTGGGCTGTGGCTGAGACTGCACTTTCCCCAGGCTGTGGTGGCCCGGGTGACGCACCGCTCCTTGTTGCCTGTGGCTTCTGCTTGCCCGTGGTGGAACTTGTGAATGGCTTGTGTTCCTATTTCATTGGTAAGTGCCACATTATGCAGTTCTCCTTATAAGTGACGTATTGATTTGCTCTCTACAGTGACGGGGAAGGGAGAAAGAGGACCTCATCGACCTGCAGCAACGAGTCTCTAAATGCCGGCGCGAACTCCGGCACCCCTCGCCGCGTCTCCTGGAGGCAGCGCATTTTCCTCAGGGTTGCGTCGCCCATGAACAAATCTCCCTCAGCCATGCAGCAGCAAGGTCGGTGTGGTACTCCCTAAGGAAGGACTCCTCCTGAGAGTCAGAGATTAGGCGGTGGAATGCAAACACGTTGCATATAAAGAGATTTGAGTGATGACAGGGGAGATACAGCCATCTCTGTGCCTGGTACAATGGTTTACTTTGTAGGTGTCATTAGAACACACTAGACATTCAGTACCTGCCTGTCAAATGAATGTATGAGAGGGTAACTTTCAAAAGCCTGTGTTTGGGCCGGCTTCACAGTGCATAGGGAACTATGCAAGTGTCAGAAAGGACGTCCTGGGTGTTTTTATGATTGGAGAGCAATGGAGTCTTTAGAAGAGTCACACATGAAACAAAGTGACAGAAATGTTGAACAATAAATGGATATAATACACTAGGCAAATGTCAATGAGAGGATGGCACAGGAACCTCTTTTTGGATATTAGACCTCTTAGAAATTAAGGCAAAAGCATGGGAAGAGGCAAGGTCAATGCACAAAAAACAAAGTGATAATGACAGTGAGAACAGATTATGTATAATGATACAGTCCTGAGAGCGCGAAAGTCACAGAATTTTGGAGAGAAGTAAATTAAAATCTCTTGTGGGAGGTTTTAACAAATTCCTCTCTGGAAATTAAATTTAGAGAAATGAAATAAAGATACTGTTTGAGCAACACAATTGCACAAGCTTGTCCCAATATTTACGCAGTAAACATTTAAAACAACAAAACTTAAGGAAACAAATGGTAACTGTCAGGTCAGAGGTCAATGAATTATAAAAAAAAGATGACAAGTGGTATTACCAAAGATAAAATTAACTCTGCCTAGAGTGGTCAGACAATGCTTCACAGAGGAATTGAGTATTGGTGTTCCTCAGCCAGGAGAGGAGGAGAGGCAGAGGGGAGCTGCTTTCCTGTTGACGGGCTCTGATGGTAGATGTAGACCTTAGAGGATCACCAACACCTACCCACTTAATCTTCTTGTTTTGCACAGCCAGAGAACATACGTAAGCAAATTGCAGAAGTGTTAGACTCTGAGAACAGGCCAGTTCATTTTGGAGCACCTATCTTCACAGATCTTTTTATGCAGAAAGAAGAAGTGGTGAAATGACCTATGGTTTTATTTCACCATGACAGGGAAATCTGGAAGGGGAATTCAGTCTAGAGAATTTACTTAAAACATTTGTTCCAGAAACTAGTAGTTGCTGGGAAAGTAGCTTTGTGAAGACCTTTCGGGGTGGAAGATAAGAAGAGAGTGCCAGTTCTAGAGAAGCGTCTGCAGTCGGGTTGCAGTTGAGGAATGCCGCTCACTCTTTTCTTCTTTGCAGATGGACTGGACAGGAATGAGCTGCTGCCACTGTCCCCTCTCGCTCCGACCATGGAGGAGGAACCGATGGTTATATTCCTGGCTGGTGATGATGACCCAGACAAGATGGAAGAACAGAAGAAATCCAAAGAGCTGAGGAGTTTGTGGAGAAAAGCTATACACCAGCAGATCTTGTTGCTTCGGATGGAGAAAGAAAATCAGAAACTTGAAGGTTAGCCATTCAGACAGGACTCCATGGCATGATGCTGTTGTTCAGCCTCCCCCGTGCACACATGCTCATCTGTGGACAGTGTGCTCACTTTGAAAGAATATCTTCTTGTGTGTTTTCATTTGGGAGGTGGTTATGACACAGGAAAGGTCAGCTTATGATACTTGTGTTTTTGTTTCATATAGGTTTGCATTTTAAACATTTAAAACATAAGAATCCCTTCCTTAGAGTATATTTATGTAATATAGAATTTAGGGAATATAGAATCGATGTATTTGGTATAACTGAAAGTTTAATTCATAGTACATTACTTTAAGAAAAAAATAATCCTTAAATATGAAAAGGCAAATTTTCTTCTTTTTCAGTCTGATTTTCCATTTTCAGGTTGATTATCTTCATAATGGGAGAAATATGTTCATTGTAAATAAATTATATCCAATTCAGCTGTTAGAATGACCAATTATATAATCAGAGTTCCTATTTTTTATTAATGCTGTATACATTTCTGTTGAACAAAATCATATTCAAATCATAAGATTTATAATCAAATAATTTTTAAAAGCTGTTGAGTAATTTGTAGTACTTTTTGGGCTAAGTTTATGATTACTGAATGTTCTAGAATGCATTTTTAGCCTTTGAAAGAATGGTGTAATTGACCTCAGTACGGACAAAACTGCATGTCCAGAGGTGCCCAGACTACTAAAGTCTGAAAAATGTGTACAGATGTCATTATCTTGGGCAAATCATGCAACCTAAAAGGGCCTCATTTTAGGCTTTTCATCTGTTAAGTGAAAGGTTTTGGACTAACACTTAACTTAAACAAAAATAAAAAGAAGAAAAAGTAAAAGATTTAGCTAAAATTGGCCCATTTGACTTTTAAGATTATTGGCAAATGTACACTAATTGCACTTTTTTCAATTCTAGGAAAATCTAGGTTTTTCTCTCACTTGCTTTTATTGGTTGTCTTTCAAAGAGATTTTTTAGTGTAAGCATTCATGTTTCTGAGTTCATCATCTGGCTTAAGATTTCTTTTTTCTTTCTTTCTTTTTTTTCTTTAGTATTTTGAGACAGAGTCTTACTTTGTCACCCTCGGTAGTGCTGTGGTGTCATGTCATAGCTCATAGCAACCTCAAGCTCCTGGGTTCAGGCGATTCTCTTGCCTCAGCCTCCCAAGCAGCTGGACTATAGGAGCCTACTATAACACCCAGCTGTTTTTTAGAGAGGGGGTCTTGCTTTTGCTCAGCTGGTCTCAAACTTGTGAGGTCAAGCAATCCACCTGCTTCAGCCTCTCAGAGTGCTGGGATTATAGGCGTGAGCCACTGCTCTTGGCCCTACATAAAGATTTCTCTGATCACACCTATTATTCAATTCAGTTTTTTATTTTAACAATGTTTGGTTTGTAAGTATGCAATTTTTTAAATTCCTATTTTCTAAGCAGAATGAAAAGTACGTATGATTTTCTTCTTTTCTTTAAAATTAAAAATTCAGTTGTTATTGATGTAGCTTTTAATAGTTCAGTGTGATTAATCTTATGCCCACTTAAGCTTTCAAAGATTTTGAAGGAAATTGAATTTATATTTTTAAGCAGTTGGTTACATCCTTAATTTATAAATGGAAATAGAAAATTAAAAAGTGATGGTCATCATTCCCTTAAAATTTTACACTATGAAATTGTATGTATTTCAGTTGGGAGTATGTACAAATAAAATCTTGTATTAAATATCAAAGGGTAGTTTTAGAATCTTAGACAATGTGAAGTGGCAATGCCCTTAGAGATTGTTTAGGTAGATTCTTTATTCTTTGGCTGAGTTAGTGAAGGGCTTGGTGAGGTTAAGGTTAAGGCTAACCTAAGGTCAAACAGTGACCATTGACAGACTGGCAGAGTAAGTACCAGAACTCAGGTGCATTCATCGTGACTCTTGGACTCTTCCCAGTAAGCCACTTATTTATTGGGTATGTATGTTAATAGAAGGAAATGTAATGTTTTAATATAAACGACTACATGGGTATTCTGAGGTCAGTTACATCATACTATTCTACTAGGATAACAAAGGCGATGCCATTTAAAATATATTCTTGGAAACCTTTATCAATTTTATATTTATTTCTCTGCTAAAGTAACAAAGGATGAAAAATAGCTTAACATATTGTAATTCTAGCCAATGAATAATCATGTCTTGATGGTTCTTAGTCTTTTATTTTTTTATTTATTTTATTATTTTTTTTAAGACAGAGCCTCAAGCTGTCCCCCTGGGTAGAGTGCCAGTGGCATCAAAGCTCACAGCAACCTCCAGCTCCTGGGCTCAAGCGAGTCTCCTGCCACTGCCTCCCAAGTAGCTGGGACCACAGGTGCCCACTACAATGCCTGGCTATTTTTTGGTTGCAGCTGTCATTGTTGTTTGGCAGGCTGGGGCTGGATTTGAACCCGCCACCTTAGGTGTATGTGGCTGGCGCCTTAGCCACTTGAGCCACAGGCGCCAAGCCAATGGTTCTTAGTCTTGTCTAGTTAACGAGTTGAGCAGATATCAACTGTTCCTATTTACCATTTTATCCTCAGGGCGTACGATTGTTGGCTTATGTTATTTTAAATGAGCAATAATTTAGAGAAGATTAGAGGAAAAAAAATTTGAGGACATATCATGCTTTATCCATCGCAAAGAAAATTATTAGTAAAGCTATTGTGTTGGGGTATGTTTGTGATTAGCTTTAATAAAACCACTCCTTTGAAAACACCGTTTGGTTATCACAGAGAAATACACATAAAGCAAATACTGAGAAGCCAGGCTGCCCTGTGTTAGAAAGCCATCTAGTGGCGTCCAGGAGGAATATTTTGTAGTGCGATTTGTCTTTTGATTACGTCTGGACTTTGAAGTGGGAAATTTTATGATTTTGCTTGAATGACAGTTTGTTCTAAGATACTGTAATTCTTTGGAAATGGTTTGAAACCCTAAGTAAAGAGTAACATTGGTTCTGCTGTTGTTTTTGTGCTGTCGAGGACTTTGGATGCATGACAAAGATTTGTGTTACAGAAGGTAAGGTGGTTGAACTCTATAAGCTTGAATGAATATGTGGGTCACTACAAAAGTTTTGAGACAGACCATGCTATGGTCCATTATGTCATTTCCAAGAAACACAGTCAACAGCATCACTACAAAAATTTTGAGACAGACGGTGCCATGGTACATTATTTCACTTCCAAGAAACACAGTCAACAACATTCTTCGTGATACACCCATAGTTTCAGCACGCTCAGCTTATTGGCTTACTGGCATCACTGTGAGGGCTTTGTTTGTTTCCGTCCATGCAGATTTTATATTTCTTGATTTTTGTGTATCTCAAAAGTTTCGTAATGACCCACGGACAGATCACTTTGAGAAATTCCTGTCTATTGTGATCTTGATGAAAGAAAAGACATATATTCATGTCCCCTTCTCCCCTTTTGGAATCAGTTTCTTAAGATAAAGACCAAATCAAAATACTGTCTGCTTTTCTAGGCATTTCTTCTAATGAGCTCTGGGCCTGTATTTTAGACAATCAAAAGAAAGAGAATTCTATATTATTTAAAAAGTACAATTAGTATTAACTTCAGCAAAAGGAAATTTTCTTTTTAAGATTATAAAAATGAGCATAGGAATATATAACCTAGTGTTGTTAAGGACGGTATGAATACTTGTGGAAATAGTTATCAATGTGTATCAGGTTATCAGGGTCAAAGATTTCTCAAATCAAGGTTAGCATGAGGCATTGTCTTCTGATGTATGTGACATGTAAAATATTAACACTTTAATTATATTTAAGGTGATGTAAGCTGTCATGTCTGAGGCTATTACGTTTGTCAAAAATTTGAAATTTATAGAATAGTCAACATGGTTTCTCTATTTTATTTATGTATTTATTTATTTGAGACAGAGTTTTTCTCTGTCACCTTGGCTGTAATGTGGTAGCATCATCACAGCTCACTGCAACCTCAAAGTCCCAGGCTCAAGCAATCTTTTTGCCTCAGCCTCCTGAGTAGCTGGGACCACAGGCACAAGCTACCATGCCTGGATAATTTTTTTTTCTATTTATTGGCTTTTTTTTTTCTGTTTTTAGTAGAGATGAGTCACGCTCTTGCTCAGGCTAGTCTTGAACTCCTGACCTCAAGGGATCCTCCCTCTTTAGCCTCTCAGAGTGTTAGGATTACCAGTGTGAAGTATGGCACTTGGCCCTAGTGTTTTTTTTTTTTTAATACCTAATGGAGTAAACATGTGTTGATACATATTAAAATATCCTTACAAAGTTACTCCTTCAATTTTTTTCTCAGGAAATGACTTAAAGCTTGAAACCTTTTCATGTCGCCTCAATTTTTTTTCAAGTTTTCTTTTGGAGAAAAAAGTTAGCAGTTGATTCTACAAGTCATTTTGTATGATTTCACAAGTAGGATAAGATGTTGAAAATGCCATGCTTTAATAACACAGTGGTCTTACATAAATTCTCTCTTTGTTTCTCTTAGCAAGCAGAGATGAACTGCAGTCCAGAAAAGTCAAATTAGACTATGAAGAAGTGGGTGTATGTCAAAAGGAGGTCTTAATAACCTGGGATAAGAAGTTATTAAACTGCAGAGCTAAAATCAGATGTGATATGGAAGATATTCATACGTCTCTTAAAGAAGGTATTGGGAATAATCTCAGTTATCTTTTGTTGAAGAAAAGCCTCAGAGTTTTTGGATTTGTGAAGCTCAGGCATAGTTTTTTCTTTGTGCCTTTGCTTATTGAAAAAGGGAAAGTTATTTGTTTCTTCCTTCCGTTAAGTCACTTGCCTGGTAAGGAAATGGTGCTAATGAGGTTCCTACCCCTAGACACTCTTTCTACAGACTGTTCTGCTTCCTTCAGCCAGCTATTTCCAGCTGTGTGGTGTTGCTTTCAAGGAAGAAGTTCATACGTGTGTACAAATCTTTGATCACTGCCATGACTTGCAAATCTGACCCATTTCAATCATTCTGTCAAAAGTATGTATATACATGTGCATGTTTGATGTACAGATTTACATTCTAATTAGTTAATTGTATTTCCTTCCTTTCTTCATTTGTTTGGGAGAAATTACATTTGTTATTTCATTTTACATTTATTACATAAATATTACATTTATTAAATAACAAATTTATTACATAAATATTACATTAATTACATTTATTAAATGTAATAAATATTACATTTATTATTTCACTGTTGCTATTCCCTATCAAATGCCTGATATTTAAGCATTTTAAACTTAACGTTAAAACTAATATATGACCACATGGGTTGCCATTTCTGTGATGCAAAATAAATGTATTAAAACAAGAACCTTCATGGCGTGCATAAGCCAAGTAGAAAATGAAAATCTACAAATACCCAAAGAAATCTGATGATGAATCTTGGAATTTAAGAGCCTCTGCTAATGTGTGAAACTAATGCACAGCTAAGTTTAGAGTAAGGTTAAGATTGATTGAGTAATATGCTATATTGATAAGCCCATACAAATGAGTAGAAGTGAGTGAGGGAGCTTAGGATTCCAGGAGGGCACGAGAAGGAGCAAAAAACTGCAAGAATGAAAATAACCACAAGCTTCATGTGGTAGCAACTGGGAGGTAACGGTAAGGTTAAGACAGGCTATTTGCAGCTGTATTGTAGAGGCCTTGTATACATCATGCCAGCGAACCTGAGTTTCATGTTTAGATAGTCATTATTTTTCAGCTTAAACAAACTCTGGTATTCAGTTAGAAGAGATTACCGCAATGCAACCTTTGTTAACCAGCTGGAGCTTAGGAACCTATTCCAGATGGGGTCTTTTGGAACTGAACACTCTTACTGAATGAAACAAAGTTGCCTGCTCTGTACAGAATTGAACTCTGTCCCTCTCAGTCCTTACTTCTTGTCCCTTGGCATAAAAAACATTGTGATAGCGTGCTGTGAACTACTTGTGGTGTCCTTTGGTTATCAAACATGATAGAGTTAATGTATCATCGTTTTCTGCTGAGTATTTCTTCTAGGAGGCTGAGTGATGTCTGGAACACTTGAATTATGCCATTTTACTGTTTACCATTTTTATTTTTTCGGTCTTTTATCATCGTATAAGAATTCTATCTCATTCTCTTTTCAAAGTTAGTTTTTGATGACAAATATTTATAAACTGCTGATGAAAACTAGCCGGGCATTGTGGCAGGCACCTGTAGTCCCAGCTACTCGGAAGGCTGTGGCATGAGGCTCACTGGAGCCCAAGGATTTGAGGTTGCTGTGAGCTCTGATGCCACAGCACTCTACCCAGGGTGACAGAGTGAGACTCTGCCTCAAAAAAATATAGAAAGTGTAGATGAGGATTAGCATCTAATGATTTCTTTAAGCCAAATCAAAGGTGAAAATAGGCAGTAACACACTGGGATTTCAGGAGTTAGCCAGACTTCGGGGTTTCTAATTCTAAACTGCTATTACTAGTGTGTGAACTTGGGAAATTAACTAAATCTCTTTGTGCCTGGCTTTCCATCTGCAAAATGTGTGTAATAGTAATTGCCTCCTCCGGGTTGTCTGCTGAGTGCATGTACTCAGCTAGGCAGCTTCAATAAATGTTGCAGAACAGTGCTTAGTCATTGTTGCCTGATGTTAGCCTTGATGTTGCCATTATTGCTTTTTTTTCTTTTTTTTTTTTAAGAGACAGAGTCTCACTTTGTCATCCTTGGTCGAGTGCTGTGGTGTCACAGCTCACAGCAACCTCCAACTCCTGGGCTTAGGCGATTCTCTTGCCTCATCCTCCCGAGTAGCTAGGACTACAGGTGCCCGCCACAACACTGTTTTTTTGTTGCAGTTTGGCCAGGGCTGTGTTTGAACCCGCCACCTTTGGTATATGGGGCTGGTGCCCTACCCACTGAGCCACAGGCACCACCCATTGCCATTATTGTTATCGGCATTCTTTTCTTTCATAGATAAGAAGAACTACAGGGCTAAGCTCATCACAGTGTGCTCCTGTCTTGAGTTGTGCGATGTGATTGTAGGGTGGTGTGTAGTATATGCAGCTGCCCAAATTCCAGAATCAGGCAGTTAATCAGCCGCCATTTAGTAACTTCATTCCAGAGTTCAAGACCTTGCTTATTTATCTCTTTGATTGTAGGAGTTCCCAAAAGTCGTCGGGGAGAAATTTGGCAGTTCCTGGCTTTACAATACCGACTAAGACATGGATTGCCTGATAAACAGCAACCTCCTGACACGTCCTATAAAGAGCTTCTGAAGCAGCTCACTGCTCAGCAGCACGCCATTCTCGTGGACTTAGGTGCGTTTGTCCTAATTAATGATAATTTACAAGAGTGACCATCAGTTCTTTGGGGGAGTGTTTTGGTTTTTGATGTTGATAAAGAGGATCTGTTGGGCCTATGCAGAGCTGTGGATTCTGTCCTTTTCTGAGGGCAGTTTGACTTTATATTTGATCAAGGATACCATATGTACCTGAGTATAAAATGAAGTTAGCACCCAAAATTTCCCTCTGAAGAGGGAGCCATCCCATATGGGATGCTCTTAGTTACTACATTTTGAACAGCTGACTTTTGTTTGGGATAGACAATTATATCTTAGTCAATTCTGGTTTTGAAATAGGTTGGGAAAGGAGGGGGGCCAAAAATTTCAACAAAGGTATACCTGGTATTCCTGGACATATTGCTAAAAACAAACTGTTAAATAGCAACGCAGTGGTTGTTCACCCCTATAGTGTAAATGAAAATTTCGCTATTCTGATGTTACAGGAATAAATACTAATGACTTGCAGGAGAATTTCCAGTGACAGCATCAGAAAGCAGTGTTTTAAATGCTGAATATCAGTGTATGGAAAGTAAAACTAGACTGTTTTAACAAGTATTCTGTCTCTTAATTTTTCTGAATTAATATATTTTATTATTTTAAAATAGCTAAATTATTTGATTAAATAGCATCCATTGGCATTTGACTATTTCATTGGTACTCCTAAAAGCTGATATATTTTAGGCCCAGTATATTATTTGAGTTCATTTGGAAGTTAAAGAATTACCAAATTAAATTCTTTAATTCTTGAAAAATGACTGGCCCAAATTTAGTTTTTTACCTCTGTATTCCTTGTGGATGACAAATAGCTTTTGTTGGGAAAGGGTCTAGCTCAGTTAAATAATTTTCGAGCCCAGCATAATTAAAAAGATTTTATAGAGAAACTCGTAGTTGTTGTTGTCCTGATTCTTTTACCCCTAACTGTGGTGTTGGACAAATCACTTTGCTTCCGAGTATCAGTCCTGTCTGTTAAATGGGGTCATTGAACTTGGCAGTCCCAGTGACCTCCAGCAGATCTATAAATTGGTGATGAAATCAGGCTGTGTCAAGATGTCTTAGTAAAGAGAGAGGGGATGCCCTCGGATTACAGGAAAGGTTAGTCAGACAGAAATGGAGCTAGAATCAACCTTGTGGGTAAATAATGTATTTATAATTTTCTTTAGCAAAAATTTTAAGTGAGAAAGTAAAATGGTAATTTACAAAATTGCCTATTCGGCTGTACTTTTAGCCATTTCTGTTTCTTCAGCATGTTATTCTTTTCTCATTTCTTCTCCTTACTTGCGCTGTAAAATTAATCTTAATCAGTTCCTAGGAGGTAAAATCACTTCTAAGCATATGTGGAAGAAAACATTTTAAAATGTGGCATTCTTGCAAGTTCTGTCATGAGGAACTTAATTTCACAAGGAAATTAACATACTTCTTAATTTTTGTGGCATAAGATGAGTTCCACACCAGCATTTATAGCTTTGGTGGAGACAGTGGGATTTCAGTGTTTATTACTAGTCAGTGATGCAGGACTGACTTTGCTAGCTAAAGTGTCTCTATGGGAATTTTATACCCACAGCTATATTTTAGAGGGAAATTATTTAAAATTGGCTTGACCCATTACTGTCCTTGTAATTTTTGGATATATTGAGAAAAGACAAGTGGTTTACCTAGCTCATAGAGGAATTTTAAGAAACTGAGAGCAGGCTCGGCGCCTATAGCTCAACCGGCTAGGGATCCAGCCACATACACCTAAGGTGGCGGGTTTGAATCCCCAGCCCGGACCTGCCAAACAACAATGATGGCTGCAACCAAAAAATGTCCGGGCGTTGTGGCGGGCGCCTGTGGTCCCAGCTACTTGGGAGGCGGAGGCAGGAGACTCGCTTGAGCCCAGGAAGTTGGAGGTTGCTGTGAGCTGTAATGCCAC